>JAAGAY010005931.1:75516-96107 GCA_011801015.1 Ardeotis arabs
CCCCCTCCCCCAAAAGCCGCACCCCGAACAACCCCCGCACAGAGCGGGCGGCCCCGCTGGGAAAGGCGGCTTCAAACTTTCCGCTGCCGGGAGCTGCCGCCCGCCCCGGCCGGGAGAACCGGACAGCTGGGCCCTCGCCGGGCCTGGGCACAAGCCCGGGAGCGGGGAGGGGTAGTGGAAGGGGGGGTGTTGCGGGGTTTTTGCCAAAACCTTGAGGTGCAATGCATAACACGGCGATGGGAGATGGCGTCTCGTGCCTTGCAGCGGGGTCAAAGCTTGGTCCCTGCTGTAAAATACTGGGATTTCCTCTGAGTGCCGTATTTTTGGATTTCAAGTCCATGCAAAGCGCAGATGTGCAAAAACCCGCGCAGAATGCCAGCCGCCAAGTCAGGGGAGGGCCAACGGCACCCTGCGTCTATTGAACCCACGGAACGTCGATTAATACACAAGTTTGTAAACCATAGTTAGTGCAGATAACAAGGATGAAACAGGAGGAAAAAAAAAAAACAGTGAAGAAAAAAAGCCTCAACAAAAGACGTTCATCTTGTAGGCAGCGTCCAGCAATTCCCCGAGCCAGGAGCTTCCTTTCGGTGCCCGCTGCTAGCGGAAGGCACTGTTGCAGCTCGTGCTAGTGGTCCCAGTGGTAACTGGCTAGCCGGGCCACGGGCCCGCTCTTTGGGAGCCGCGTCCGGATAAAACTGAATTTCTCTTGTAGTTTTTCAAATAGACGGCTAGTGGCTTCGTCATTTCATAATAACAAGCCCATGGCAAATTTCTGTCACAGAAACTTCGTAAATACGTCTGAAAATTAATATATGATCTAGGGACAAAGTTTTTTAAAAGTTTTCTAAAGATGGAGGACTGCTTTCCGTAGCTGGGGAAATGCAAGCATCTTTATTTCATATTGTTTTTATTTTGTAACACCTAAACTCTAAAAATTTGCCTTCCTGCATGGGGAATTTTCCTGTTTTTCACCTAGCCATGGCTGTCGAGCCAGTCCCTTTGCGCTAGGCCCCTCTGTCATGCCCCCGTCCCCTGCGCCAGACACGGGCCCGCTTCTCTTGAGACCGCTGGCAAATCCACGCCGCCAATCAGCCATCACCCAATCCTAAAAATCACCCCGCGGGCCAAGCTGCCACTGCTGGAACCAGAGGGATGTTGCCCAAGGAAAAAAACCAAAACCGTTCCCTGCAAAAACGCACTGGCATCCAGAGCTCCTGCGCAACACAGAGGCAGGGTCAGAGCCCAGCTTTTGCCTGGAACCGGCGTGACTGCGGCTGTCTCCTGGGTTTTGGGGTGTGACCCAGCACCCCGGCGGAGCCGACGGGGAGGCTGAGGCGGCTTTTCTCCCTGGCACGCTGTGGTTCCCATGAGAAAACTCAATTGCGCATTGCCCAGCAAACCCACAAAAATGTTCGCAGGGCTGCCTTCTCTCCTCCCACTCAAAATGTTTTTGCATACGCCTCTAGGCACTACAATCATGGTAATTAAAGCTGTAAAATATTATTACTATCACACTCCTGTAGACTTCTCGTCCGAAGCGCTTTGTGTACCATGCACCCAGTGCGACAGAAACGTGGCCACTCGCGCGGGGAAAAGGAGCGGGGACGGTGCACGTCGAGACAGGGAATCGCATTTTCACCAGGGACGCTCGACGCCAGCAGCTCCCCAGACACCTCCGAAGCCGACCCAGCGCGATCCCGCGCACCTGGAGCTGTGCGTGCCTGTCCCAGGGAGATCGACATTGCCACGTCAGGAGTGTTCACAGAGTTTTGCAGAGGTGCTGACAAATACTTTCCTGCCCAGGTACCGCTTCTGCCTACATCCCGCAGAGGACAAACCGAGGGTGATCCCTCTCCCAGATATCCTGACGTCTGGGGGTAAAAGTCTCCTTCAGAAGATGTCTGCACAGAAGGAAGGAAGGGAGGGATGGAAGGAGTTCTGGGCATTTTATAGCCATTTTCATGCTATTATATTTTGATTTTGAAATGGTTGTGGTGTACTGAGAGTGGGTAGGTGAAAGCAAGAAATTTTAACGCTAAGGAAGTAAATAAATCAGGTGGATCCAGTGACAGAGGTAGCAGAACTTCAGCTCAGAAGACAGCCTCTATTTCAGACCTTCTTTCTTTCCTGAAATACTTGCAAGCTAGGGAATAAATGCCCAATTTTAAGACCCTTACCTAGCGTGAGGACTCTCTAGTCTGATCTTCACAACACAGGCCCTACAGAGTGCTGGCAGGCTTGTGGTGAACATTCAGTGTCACACACAAAGAGCGCTCACGGCCTTGCACCCAAGTACACCCACCCAGCCTTCTACACATGCTTTTTCTACCACCGCACTAAGGTACCGGGGTGGATATGAAAATTCTGGCCAATTCCATGAAGTGACTTGGTTCCTCAAAACCTGCGAAGGAGGAGAAATGGGCTCACCCACAGCACGCGCAGATGCTGGGAGCATCCCTACAGAAGTGGCTCCTTCCCTCCCTGCTCAGCACGCGGACCTCACCGGTACAGTCTGGCTCTTGGTGTTCTGTCTGATGAAACAGGAAAAGATTGGAATCACACATGGCATGGGGACACTTTCATAATACACAGAAGAAATATGCAGACAATCCGTTCTCTGTTTCCTCAGACTCCCCAGATTGCAAGATTGACGAGGAATCTGAGTAGGATACGAGTGCCACAGAATCGAAGGGAAAGAAAAAAAAATAAATCATCAGCGAGCAATTATATTCAAGGAGACGAGACGGCAAGTCAGACCCAGAGGCAGCTCCAAGGCTGCCAACACAGCAGCTGGTACAGCTCCCTGAGGAGCTCCACGCAGAACATCTCCCTGGTCGGTCCCCAGCCTCTCCAGCTGCCACCGGAGGAGCAGAGGAGGAGGAGGAGGAGGAGGAGGAGGAGCAGAGCGCTGGGGCGTTGGTGCCACCTCTCTCCCTCACCCTGGTCTGCCTCCTTCCAGCAGGTCACAGCTGCTAGCTGGGTCATAATGCATGCAGAAGCACTGCTGAAGATGCACGTTGAAACTTATTTCTCAGGGAAGCTATTAATGCCTGTGAAGAAAACACTTGAATTGTTCACTGTTAATGGAGAAGGCAAAAATGCATTGCATAAACATGAATTTTATTGAGGAGGGTGCAGGGTCTAGTGGCTGAAGTCGGCTGCACTCGCCTTCTAGCTCTCCTCTGCTGATGTCATGACATCGGACGCATCATTTCACTTTGCTGCAGTTTCCCCATCTGAAAATTAGGATAATGACGTGGCTGCTTCCTTAGTGAAGCAATTGTAGATCTGCTGAGGAAGAGTGCTGGGTCAGAGGCAAGGATGATTATTTAGCATCATAAATATTCATACCATTGTGCAACGGGCAGGACTTGCCGAACAGATGACAGCACTTGTTAGAGGCCTTGCACCAGAAAGTTGACAGTCTCCAAAACACCATACCTATAAATTCATCCCATGCAACAAAGAACAAATATGGAGCAAGATGTATTTTTGGCAGCTGCAACACCTGATGGAGTGCATGGTTAGGAAAAGTTTTGAAGAGTTTGTGTGCTTGGTGCATGTAAATGAAAAAGCGACTTCAAATGAAATCAATAGTAACAGTCGTCTCCTACCCCCCGCCCCCCAAGAAATATGTGCAGGATGGACTGGAGCTTCCAGAGGAAAAAAAAAATTAAAAAAAGTTTAAACTCGACAGGAGGGTGAAACCAGGAGAACAGGGTTGGGGCTGAGTTGCAGAGGAAATTATCTCATCGGTGCTGCAAGTGGTATCTTTCTATTGATTTTCAAATGAATAGATTTTATGGCCAGGAGCATCATAGTCTCAGCTCTTGTGCCCTGAAGATCAAAGTCATCTGAATTAGATTAATCTTATGTAAATAAAATAGTGAGCTAATTATAATCAGTTGGAGGAGACAGATTCACCACAGATGAAGACCTGCACAAGCATACTGTCCCTGAAACAAGACTTTTCTGAAACTTCTCATTTCGTCCTCATCCAAACAGGCACGAACCTGGAAATTACTCTATTTTAGACTTGCGCCTGTGTAGTATTTTAGCTGTGCTCATTTCAGTCCCTCGGGGAACAGGGGTCCTGCCGCTGTCCTCTCTTGAGGCATGGGCAGTCAACAGTCAAACCAGCAACTGCTTCTCTGGCCACCACAGGCACCACCACACCATTTCTCGCGAGGGTGACAAGGTACCGGTGCTCACCCTGCTCTGGTGTCACTTGGGAAGAGCTGGGCAGAACATCCGATGGCTGGGAAATGTGATGAAACATGGAGCCCTGAAGGAACTGAACATCTTCACAGGTTCAGTCTGTGTCTGACGAAGAGCTTCATCTGAAAAGCAGAGGGAGCAGGAGGAACTTCTGAGATGTCAAAATACACCATTTCAACATTTTCAAAATAGCAGAGCTGAACTTTTTGCTTTGAAACAGCCTGTTTATGTTAAAAAGCACCCCAAAACTTAAGAGAAAAAAAAATTGGGGAAAAATACTTTTGAGAGCTCAGCACACCAAGTATTAAATGGAATCATCATCTTGGCTCAGACTCACTGCTTTGGTCAAATAAAAAATATCGTACCTACAGACATCGGCACGGAAATAGCATTGTGGTTTGGGACACAGTTTTACTTCTTTGCCTTTCAGCCATAAAACCAAACAGGCCATTCTTTACCCAGTCCTACTGAAGATACAGGGAGAGAAAAAGTGAGGCAATACACTAACAAAAAGCAGAAAGGAATATAAAAGTGCGGGCAAATCTACCAATAGGTTCTGTAGGGCGAGGCTTGTACAAGACCTCTCTGGAGGGACGGGAAAGCTCCAAAGGACTTGCAACCCTCCCTGCATCATTGCCACCATCGGTGGCTGCTGATTGCCACCCCTCCCACGCCAGCCCTGGCCCTTATCCCGACCGCGGTCCAGCGGCCGCAACACCGGCAAACTGGGTGCTGGTGGAGGCTGCGGACCCCAAAGTCTCAGGAGTGCAACAAGGGGGAGCATAAAACCATCCCCCTGACCCTCCTTCAGGGCAAAATTGGTATATTATTTAATTCTCAGTCTGTAAAAACAGCCAGAGCCGGTGGTGGGAAGGGATGGCGGGAGCCGGCAGCTTCGGCGTGAGCGACAGCGCGCGCGCGGCGCTGCATCTCGAGAGTGGGAGTTTGGCTTCGCAGCCAGCTGCTCAGATCTCATCGGTAGCCCAAGGGGGTTTTTAGTTTCTAACTTTAATCTTTTAATCTGGCTCTCTCCTCGCATGCGTGGGCAAGGAGCACGCAGTGGTGGGTTAATCCTCCAATGCCTCTCCCTCACTTATCGCTTGCGACGCAGCAGACGCGCGTTTAGGACACAAGACGAAAACCAAGGCCATGAGGTGGCAATGGGCTGAGGGATCATCCCATGGAAGGGGCTTTCAGCAAACAAGGAGACAAGGCACCTCAAATTTCCTGAAGACAAGGCAAGTCAGGGCCAGCAACAGAGGCCTCCATTATGTGACGGTGGAGACATCAGCACCAGACAATAAGTGAAAAATTGTAACCTGGCAATAAAAATACGTAAGTGCAAATGGCGGTGTGTGCTCACAGGTGAGACCAGGATGGTTCTGCCCATGCTGCTAGCTGGCAGTGTCCTCCAGGAACACCAAGAGCAACATCCCAAACTCTGTGATGGAGAGCCCGGCGAGTGCTCACTCTGCAGCTTGGCAAAAGGCTCTCGCCGCTGACATTTAAAGCCAGAGGGCAAAATCCTGACCTCGCAGAGATGAAGGAGTTATTCATTCACCACTTCTTTTGCCATGGTTAAGCAGACATCTGAATCCACATTGAAGTCCCTTAAAAAAAAAAAAAGTAAGCTGGCTTTCAAACGCACCATGCACTCGCCTCTCCTGAGCTCCCAGTGCCCTTAGCCAGATCCGAGTGCCTAAATGTTAGATGCATGAATTTAAATACTTCATGCCCCAGTTTATCCACCTCTCCATAATGGCCAAGGGTTGTTCATGTCTCAGCATTTTGGGAAAGCAAGCCCTTGCAAAGAAGGCCAAAGCCTACAGGTGAAAGCCTGTGGGAGGGGAGCGATGATTATCCTCCAGGCCCTTTTTCCAAGTAAGGAGAAGGCTTCTGTGCCTTCCAGCTCCTCTCTTGGCAATGATCTGCGTGTAGGCAGTGGTCATAATCAGGAAGTGCCTCCTCCAATTTACAGCTGGTGGTACCACCTGTGCCTCTCCAATTCCAGCCAAAACAACCACCTCCTCAAACCCACTTGTAAGGAAGGGCAGAGGATCCAGCAATGACGACTCAGAGGGAAAAGCAAGACTCTGCTTTAAGCACTGACATTTTCCCTAGACATATACTGCTGTTTATCAGTAGAGTATTTTCTTTCTTCTTGTAAAGAACAATCGCAGTGGCCGCTGAGAGACCCTGCCATACCGCAACAGCGAGCAACCGATAAGTGACAGGGCAGACACGGAACAACAAGAAAAGGTTAAGTTGTTCACATTTGCTGGACCAACGGGGAACCAATGCATGTGCCTGTGAGGCAGCTGGAAGGGAAGAAAATGGAGTCGTTACTCATCACTTCAAGTCTGTCAAGGATTTTCTTTCTGGAAGGAAAATAGCGAGTTAGTAACTGCTGGCAAGGCAGGGAACATTTCTGTATAATTGAGATATAGCTGTACGTACGGGTGTACATATGTACACATTCCTCAGTGGTATTATACTTTTGTCCCCTGCACTGGTCTTCCACTGCCGGGTCCTCCCTGGCCTTTCACCTCATCATGGTTGAAGCCACCTCCCTACTCACAGAGCATCTTAAGAACCAGTCATTACTTCCAGACCTTGAACAGAGCTCTTTTACTTTGGGAACTAGAAACCTGAGGTGATTTTAAATTACAGAAATTTGTAAAAATTACATGTCTAGTTAGCCAAAACTAATACCAGAAAGGGGAGCCTTGCATCAATGTTCCCAACCAACAGCAGGGCTTCCCTGACTTCCACAGATGAGATATTCTGGACAAAAAGAATAGAAGCCACCACCTTATGAGCTAACATTCATTCTGGATGGCTTAATTTTTCCAGACATATGTCCCTTGTGTGGCATATACTGTGTTCCCGCTCTCATCCTAGTGACAAAACTTACGTTGGCTTCTCTGGAGCACGTAGGGCTGAGGGGCACTGATTTTCAGATTTACTCTGAAATTTACGCCTGCATTTCCAGTTAATCTGGAGCTGTGGGTGCCAAAACCTCAAGAGAGTCACTTACCCTCAGTGCAAATATCATTTCAGCCCTTCTACTGCCACTGGAAAAGTAATAACCTTTTGAGACAACTTAAGTGCACTCTAAAAGCTATACAGAGCAAAACCGACAGGATCAGAATGAAAGCCAACAGTTTCTGATATCAGATACAACACTCGCTTTCATCGGCATTTTTTTCCTTTTCATTAGCTGTTTCTTTTCAGCCACTTCCCATAGCCTCAAAGAGCTATTTCCAAATGACCTGTTTGCTGCAGATTTCCTGAAGAGGCCCAACCATCTAGTCATCTTTGAGAAAGTACCTTGCTCTTGCCTCGTCCTATAATTACTTGCATCTGAGCCTAAGATGGGCAGGTTCTCATCTTCCATTTAGATTTTTTTTTTTTAAATGGATGATGAAAGCAGAAATATTTCAGCTGTACAGCTCGGTAAAGCTTTTGATGTTCAGCTTTCCAGGTCCAGTGCCATGGTGACAAGCCAGCACAGGGAAAATCTACTGCACAATAACCCAGAAACACGCGCTTTGCATTTCAGAAAGAGCGCTCTTCACATGGCAAAACCTCCGTCCAAAGGTATGAAGTGGCCATCTTGCTGTCTTTTAAGGCAGTCCTGCCACAATGCCTACAAGCCACTCTCCTTGGGAAAGGGAGATTTTATTTTTTTTTCTGCTAAACTCAGTGTTTTTTTTCATCAACCTGATCCCCACCGTCTGTAAGTGCTGGTATCCGCACAGCGTGCTCCCATCTTCTAAAACTGGGGTTGTCTTGTCAACAGGATCCAGCACAACAGGGTTCGGACCCACACTTGGGATATCCCAGTGCTACTGACACACAAACAAGCCACGACTTTTCTTCCTCTAATCCACAAAGACAGCTGGTCACCTCACATCCTTGTGTCAAGGCAAACTCCTCCGAAACAGCTGGAAGCCTACGTCACAGCATCACTGGCTCCGACAGCAGTGCCCAGTCTCATGGCTACCTCCACTGGATCTAGAGTCCCACCATTTTCTTCTTCTAGCTGCTTCCTCGAGCTAGAACAGCAAAACTGGTCTTCTCCTGCTATATGACCCAGGTGGTGGTGCCTCAGAGAGCACTAGTGGCAGCTGGATGAATGGGAACAAAGACTTGCCTTGTGATCTGTCAGAAAGCAACTGGTGGCCACAGACGTGTGAGACCCAGGCTTTAGCAACAAACAGACAAAAGCAAAGCCTGGGGCTTGCTTTCCTCTGTGCAAGCTTGACACCAGTGAGAAAGGTCCCCTACAGGCATTGAACACAACTGAAATACATGCAGGACCTCTTCCAAGGGGTTTGCTAAGAAACAAAGCAGAAGAGACATGGTCACCTTTGAGTAATATGTGGATAGCTGCAAGGTTCACTCCAAGAATCGCTGTACAGGCCTTTCTGTTTTCAAAATTAGCTGCCAGCTTTTCCAAGACAGAACAATATAGGATCTTCTGAAGGTGCTGATCCATCTTAGAGTGATGAGTACTAGCAGGGCGGAGAGCTTCATCTCTTACTGAGCGTTTCCTGTAATGAAACCCTGTTTTGAGATGCTTTGATCTTGCTAATCTTTAATAATTTGGATTAAAGTTTTCCATGCCAGGTATTTACCGGGAGTTGATTTTTTGAAATGAATACATCTTTGTACCTGTTTTCAGAAGTTGTACATCAGCATCCTCACTGTATAAGACACTGCAATCCCCACTAGAACCCCTACCTGCAGGAGCAGGGGTAAGTGTGTCTGGTGTTACTCCACAAGAAACAGAGTGCTAGAGGTGTTACGTGATCAGATGTTTTTGACAACAGATGATTTTTTTTTTTTGTGGGAATGAGCCATTTTGCTCATTCCATAAGCCTTTTCTGTATCAAGACTTACTTCTAGCATTGGCAAAACCTAACTCATTAAAGTTAACATACACAAAAGATATTTTACAATAAATTACTGTCTCAGTTCATTACCATGTGTGGAATTTTGCAACCATCTGAAAGCAGGACACGTTTAGTTTTACATGGAAGGATGTTTCAGGGGTGTTATTGCCCTTCCACATGTGCTGCTAGAGGGAATATCAGATGGCAGATCCTACACAGTGGTGAGGAATAAGGAAGAAGCTGAATGCCCAAAGGCTGCTGCTAACCATCTCCTCTTACATTACAGAGAGAAGCAGACGAGTCTCTAGATCAAGCGCTACGAGATGCTGGAGGAGGACCCTGTCAGCTGTGCCTGGTGAGCACTGCTTTCTCCCCTCCACCTACCTGAGGACCAGGGTTTGGGGCTCCCTAATGTCCATCATATGACTGGTGGCAATGATCTAGCTATGTGGGATGTCACCAAAAAAACTGTGTGCAATTCTTTGTGACTTACGGTGATTTGGGTTTCGTTTCTTTTTTTTCCATTCTTTTTTTTTCCTGCAGGAACTGGTTAGAGAGAGGATGGAGTGACTGTGGGGAAAAAAAAAAAAAGTGTGAAAATGGGAACCTGAAGAAAGTAGCAAGTAGAAGTCATTAGAAATCTATTTAATAGTGAGAATGTTTCAGGTTTGTTGGGAAGCAGAACTATTGCTCTCTGTGCCACAAGCCAAGTCGCTGAACTATGCTATTTTCCCCTCAGCGAAAAACCAGTTTAATCATACAGATTTCAACCATGTAAGTAATGAAAAATAATTGTTTCCCTTCATTTTTTTTTCCCACAAAATACTGGCAAAAAATGACACATGTTTTTCCTGTTATTTGAATTTACTTTTATTTTGCCAAAAGCAACTTCTGACCTACAATATGTGCCCCAAAAACTGTGTCTGAAACAAAGTGAGACTTTCCCCCGATTATGGTTTATGATCTCGTAAGACCCCCTGCCTAGTGCTGTATTTCACTTCATTCTTGGTCCTTACAAATTCCTGACCAACAAAGAACACAACAGCTGGGAAGTCTGACCACAGTGTTTCAGAGAAAAGAAACTAAAAGGAGAAGGATTTCAACAACTACAGTGGCATAAGAATATGGGGGGAAAAAAAAAAAGTTGAAAGGCCAGCCCAGTACTTACCCACAGATCCCAGCAGTAGTTCCAGGCAGGATTTATTCTAGGAATAAAAATATCTAGGGGATAAAGGTATCCTAACACTACAGAAGTAGCAGCACAGGTAGAGCCGAGTTATACAGACACGCTGTCACCTCCCACCTGCCTGCCTGGATCGCTCCGGGCATGGAGCAGGTTCTGTGGGATCACAAATGGGTGATTTTATTAGCAGAAGACTTGGGAGCAGATGAAAGCTTGGCTACACCATCCCCCAACATACCCGCCAGAGAAGTTGAGCTGGTCTAGGGTGGGGAAATTAACTGTGCTAGATAAAGGAGTGGTATTAAAATCTCCATTTGCCTGGAGCAGTAAAGAAACCAAGAGAAAAAATAGCGACTCTCCAAGCGATACAGCTGCATGCTGCTTCTTTTTGAGGGTGAGCTGCGATACTTTGCTCTTACCTGTTGAATTCATGCCCAAGGAAAAATCAGGGGGGGCGGGGGGGGAGGGGGGGAGTATTTATTTATTATTACCAACCCATCATGCAGCATTCCTTATCTGTGATTTAATAGCTCTTTTACCATTTGTAACTTCTGTGATTTCAACCAGAGGGAAAAATGCGATAGGATTTTGCATGACTCACGAGTCTTGTGAAATACTTAAAAATGGCTCATCTCTCAGGCTTTTTAACCAGATTGAAGCAGAGTGAAAACCTGAATTCTGTAAAATGGCCTGGACACTGAGCTTCCATAAAGTGTACTTTGTGCTTTTTTAAGGGTGGTTTTCTTCTAAACATACAAATTGTTCTGGAAAATTTGGCAATTATCTACTGGATTAAGCCCACAAAGGTGTGTTTCTACATTCTTACATACCTGCACAGAGCTCTAGGCTTTTTTTCTTTTTTTTTTTAAATCAAAGCCAAATTTTCAATCAGCAAAGTAGATCTGCCAATCTGGCTTTACTAAGGCAATGAGAACTATTACCTGAAGCTTGCAGACACAGTTACTCTGCTCTCAGTGGAGCCCCACTCCCATTTCTGGGCTAGACTCTCAGCTGGTGTGAATCTGCATAGGGCCACCAGAAATCTGATTGCCAGAGATCCCTCACCTTTATTTTTAGCAAGCAGTTGCCGTATGGATTTTCCCTTCTACGTAGCTTCGATCCACTTGTGTCCTTTCCCCTGCTCTCGAACCTCATTATCACCTGTGAAGAAAGGCAGGTAATTGCCAGGACCTCCTCGACGAGACAGACTAAGCACAGCTGCAGGCTCCTCATGCCTTTCCATAGGCATTTTTGCAGCACAGATATTCTACCTGTTGCAACAGTGATGCTCTGTGCATCACAGGCACCAAGCCCATCTTCTGTTTGCTTCCTAAGACACCAGAGCGCACTACACCCTCTGAAGTTGTGTGTCCTCTTCTTTCATCTTTCCATCCATCTCTCTGGTCGTAGCAACATGACTTTTGTTGGACAGGGAGGCATTGTAAGGGGGGACAGACTAAAGAGGCAGCAAGAGAGAGCAGAGGCATGTCCCTGGAGATTGTCCTTCACTGCAGCTTTGAAAAAGAAAACCTGTGACCAGCAGGGAGAATAATAGGTTACAGGCTCCGAATGGTGGCATCTGAAAATCCTGACCTTTCCCACGGTGGGGAGAATTGTTGTGCTGCTGTTCCGAGTAACTCCTCTACAAGGCTTACTAATAACAATTAGTAATAATAATAATGGGTTACAGAACAAATTTTGGTTTCTGACTATCATTCAGCAGGAATGAAACATATCACAACTATCTCTTTTTAGAAGTGCTGGGAAAACTTGTCATAGTTAAGATTGAAAGTATTAGGCAGATGTGACATTTAATATCTGAACTGCCATCAGACAGGAAATTGCATTGTTACCCAAGTTAATATAAAAAAAAAAAAAAAAAACAAGTTTGAGAGTGAGCACAAGGGGCCAGCTTCATCCCTAGCGTAGCACAGTTTGCCGGAGCCCCCGACACCCGATGGCAGTCCCGGTACTACAGCATCCATTCGGCACAGCCCCACAGCTGGGAACATGAGTGGGCTTCACGTGGGGTTCTTGTACGACTGCATCAAACATGCTGCAAGTTTCTAGGCCAAACTATATGGGATGACAAACCAAATGAAAACTAAGACACCTTCTAAGCCAAAAGAACGTAGTCTCTCTTTTTTTTTTTTTTTTCCCCTAGACTCTTGTCTCTGAAATGTCTCGCTGTGTTTGCTTCAACCTTTCAGCGCTGAACGGGCTGCAGCACAAAAGCAGCAGACTGCAGATGGATGGACTTAGTTCTGGCAGAGCTGGATGGAGCAGGGAGGAAGTTAATGGGGAAAAAGCTTCACTTTTCTGTAGACAGAGACAAGCATTTCTCTATAATAAGACAACAGGACTTGACAGATTTTCTTGTGTTTTAAGCTTTTCACGCCTTTCTTATTAAAAGTCTATGCTCCCTTTCTCCTTCCGACATGGTGCATCACGCCTCAGATAAAATCCCTTTGAAGAGCAACATGCACACGCAGTATAATCTAACGATATTCCAGTGCTACAGGGAACATCTTGAACATAATTGCACCACATGGAAGTTGACTTGCTCTGAGAAAAACACATAAAAAAGCTTTCACAACAAATCTGTAAACACATTTATGCTCCCAATAGCCATGATAAATCCAATTAAACAGCCAGGATTTCTGCTACACGCTGTCACTAAAGGAGTTAATGCAGATTCTGTGGCAGGGAATATACCAGCTTTAAGCGAGAAATCACAGTTCCTGGCTGCCCAATGTTCACAATTTTGTAGTCAAGCCTCACTTGAGAGTACCAGCAGTCAAACCAAGACTCCCTGGGCCCAGCTCACTCCTATTCCGACCACGGTGGTACTGCATTGCCTGACCCTCGCTCTGCCTCGTCCTGGCATCGCCTTTCCTCCACCCCAGCTAGCTCCCTCACAGTGCTCCAGTGCTCCTTCCAGCAGCGCAGACAGTAGGACCAGGGACATTGGAATGAGGTTTGCCTGGCCTTGTTACAAGCGTCATTTCATTTCAGGTATCACTTGCAAAACCAAAAAGTACCAGAAGTCAAATGTGGTCCTGCAGATGCACGTGCCATGCCCCACGTGATACCAGTAAGCCAAATTTCAGGATGCGACACTACAGAGAACCAATTGTAAAAGCCTAAGTCTTAAAGTGAAATAAGTCTTAAATGTGAAATTATTTGCCAAGGTGTTGTTCAGCTTCCCCATGGTTGTTAAAAAATATAGTCAGTGCTAATAAGCATATTTCTAAGCAGAAAGCCTGGTTCCAGTCTGATGTTCTGCTCCCAATACACCAAAAGCATTGAGCTACCACAGAAGAGAAGCCTGGAACTGAAGATTTTCTTTCCTGCAGATGCCAGTAGAGAACAAAGGAGGAATGTTTCCTTTGCACTGGAAAGAGCATGGTGTATTGCAGCATCAGGGAGCAAGAAATTCTGTCCAAAGAATATCTTCTTCTGAGGAACATCAAGCAATACACGATGACGTTTGCATGGCTACCTGTTAGAGATGCTGAAAATGAATACCACTAAAACCAAAACTGGCACAGTATCTATAATACCATTGCTTGGCCTCAAAATCACCAAAACAAATTAAATCTCATCAGTATTTGCCATGAGGGAGGAAATTCTATTTATGAGTGCTCAGAACAAAAGCGGCAGCGGCTGGTGCAGATGCCTGCTGGAAGCTTGTCCCAGCTGCAGCACAACATCGGAAACCCCAAGTGGTGGGGAGCATCTCAGCACTTGGCTCCATCTCTGAATGTCCTAACTGCATGTTAGAATCCTAACCATCTAGGTAAGACTTCAAAGCTTGATTGTCCTTCAAATAAAGGGAGCAGGTTCCACCCTTTGGCTGGAAGAGGCTGAAGAACGCTCTAGCCACCGCTCCTGTGTCATCACCCCGTTGCTATTTTCCCCCCGTTTCTACACGTACAGTAGGTAACCCCCTCACCACACTCTGATTTCTGCTATTCTTCTTCCAAGGTTTCCAGCCTCTGTGCAATTGTCTCTCACGGCTGTGGTGCTATGAGTCACAGCAAAAGAAAGTAATATAACACCCAGCTTGAATGCACAGCTAGGAAGTAAAACCAGTAACCGGAGACATTTACAGACAAATATATGCCTACAGAACATTGGCTGATGATTTCGAGCGTTGCAAGTTCTAGTCCATTAGAGACGCTTTAGAAGTGTCTGATTCTCAAAAGCGGCTGCACCTTGTCTTTCTCCAAAATTAACGTTCTTCTAAAGGCATCCACGGCCACGTAAGATCAGTTCAGAGCACACGGGTACTTGGGACTGGAGAATGCTGTTGCCGGCAGTGGGCGGGATGGAGGGGAAGGGCAGGAGCAGAGCCGTACCACCAGCAGCGGTGACCCACCTGCGGCGTAGGATGTTTCTGAGCCTCTCCTGGCCTGACACCAGCAGGCACTACTTTCCCCCTGCCTCTATGAACACAACCACAGATGTTTTTATTCCTGTCCTTTCTGCATTGAGGTACCTGGAAAAGCCGAGATCTTCTCTCCCTACACAAGGGCTATAGGGGCAGATATACAAACAAATTAAGAAAGGGACAAGCATTAGCGCATGGTTTTAGCCTGCTGAGTTTCTTCGGACATCTCAGCTGCTGAATCCACACCTGTCTGGCTCAGACACCATTCAGATCCTTGCAGAGCTGCTGGACACCTTGAGCAACAATGGTGAGGCTCCAGTGCTTTATGAGTATTTCCAGCTGTGTCGAAGTTCTTTCTGACCTCCTTAGACTGCAGTCTGGGAGCTGGCAGGATCCTCTGGTGTGTTTGGTACTCATAACTTCTTTGAAGCAGGGAATGATGTTTGCCAGCTTACCAGTTCTGCGGTGCGTCTCCATGCCGAGGAAGCTTGCTCGGAGCTAGGAACTACCAGAGGTCCAAGTTAGCTGGCAAATAACACCTGCCTATGGATGCTTTCCTTTGGAAATACAGTTCTGGGAATTCAGACTTGAGGTTTAATGACACAGAAGAAAAACTGATGCTTCCACACTGTGCTGCTTTTGAAATTAATATCTTAAAAAGACTTTTTTTCCAGGAGGGAAAGAAAATGTCCAAGTCAGAAGTTTGCTCTCCAGTTAACTTTAACCCTTTGACATCAAATTGGACAGACAGACATATAGAATATCCCTTTGCTTTAGTACCTGCATTCTGCTTCTGGAAAGGCCAGAACAGCGCTGTGCAGTTAAAAAAGCTGGCATCTCACAGAAACAGAGTTTCGGCTTTCAACCTGGGGTCGTTCTCGTGCCTCCATCCCTCACGCATTTTCTGCGGTAAACTTATACAGAGGCCAGCAGGCCTAATCCTGAGGTGGGAGAAGAGCCTGGTACTGATGCCACAACCCTTAGCAGATTGATAAGCAGGCTGAATGTGGCTCCACGCGCCGAGGAAATGGGAGTATGATGCGAGGTTGGTCATGAGTAGACGGTAGGAACCGCAGGGAGCAGCCTAGCATCTACCCTAACTTTCAGAAGGTGATCTCAATCCATGGGTCACTCTGACAAATGACATGGTTACTGTGAAACAGGCTGTCTGCCCGCACAGCACGTGTGTCCTCCCCAGTCTCAACTAGCCAAGAAGTGACAGCTCTCACTAACGGCTTGCCCTGCTAACAGCGTGGACAGGGCTCTCCTGCTCTTTCACGCTCCGGAGACGTGCCCTGCAGTCAGGAGCAGCAGGATCTTCACGCAGGCTCAGCAGCAGCCTCAGCACCAGAGGAATCCCACTGACTCCAGCAGAAGCAGAGCAGCAGGACACAGACAGAGATGTGCAATGCTGTGAAGCCCCAGGACAAGTCCCATCGCAAGGGCATTTGGCAAGTACCTTTGTTGCATTTGGCACCGGATCAGAAACCTAAACCCTACCAGTACTTTGAAGAGAATGCCTCTCTCTCCTCACCTCGCCACCCCATTTCTTTAAGTTATTCTTTCTTATCCTGTCAGAATAGGTGCCAGAGCTGGAAACACTCACTTTTTGAGGAGGATGGAGCGGGAAAAGCATTACTTTATGCTTGTTTTGTTCTTTGACTCTCTTGAAGCTTCTCTGGCCACTGCCAGAGATAGGAGCCCGGGCTTGTCCAACCTTTCATCTGAGTCAGTGTAGCAAGTCTTTACCTTCACTTCTGGCTGGCATGAAAGGTGGGGGGGGGGGAAAAAAGCACTTGTACTCTGCTGCAGTCACCATCATGAAAATCCTGTTGTTGTCAGCGAGAGCCAATATGAATGCCGGGAAAGGCTGAAATGACTACAGCGGGGAATATTTGTATAGACCTACTCGGGGCACATCCTGCATTCCTCAAGTGCCTGCAGGAGCGGCTGTGAGTAGCAGGGGCAAAATGACTGTACATCCTGGCTCTCCCCACCTAGACGTCCACACATGCACCACGTATCTCTTGCTTATCAGTATTTTACAAAAGCTAGCCTGTTAAGCAAATTACTTTGTTTTAGGGAAAGATGCTGGAAAGCTGCCTATGAGTAATGTACAGTGTAAATCCATTAATCAAGCAAAGCCTCTGGTGTGTCTCTACCTAATTGTTCAGCAGCACACATTTCTTCGTCTCTCCCGTGTTTATCTTTAGATAGGAAAAATGCAGCAGTCAAAAAATTCAGAGTTGATAAGGAAAAAAAGTAGTCATTAGGCAGCCTGTTTGGAGATGCGTAGAAACCTTATAATGAAGGAGGGCCCCGTCTGAAAGCAGGAAAAGCAGAGATTTAAAAATGCCGGGTGTGCTGGGAAGGGAGGGGAGGCATGCCAAGCTGGCATACTTTGCCGGTAACGGGAACGGCACACCAGTGGATTTCACATGGGCACGGGGGGAACGGGTACAGCAGTGCATGGGTAAGCAATGGCAGGCTGCGAAAAGGAGAACGGTCAACAGCCCAGACGGGACAGGCTCTGAGAGCGCAAGGAGATGTTTTAGGTAGTTTGGAAGTGCTCGGTTATGAGTATGCTAACAGCCGCCAGCCTGAGCTGGACCCGTCAGAGACGCACGTAGAAGAAAACAGGAAGCAGCGAGACATCCAAAAACGTAACGGGGTCGAATGGCAGCAGAGAGCTGCAGGCTACCTCTGTGTTGTGCCCAAGAGCTGCAAGAGGGACTGGCCTTCCCGGGCCTCAACAGCCAGGATGGCTTCAGCTGCCCTGTCCTTCTCACCATTTCCTTAAAGCCAACGACAGCCACCTCGAGCAGAAGCAGGGCTGGCCCTCCCAAGGCTCTCCTTGGCACCGTGCCAGGCAATGCCCACGCCGGCACTCGACTGCGGGGCCAAGGCAGTGGGTCCCTTGGACTCCCCTGCCCTCCATACCTTGGTTAAGGCAGGCTACCGCCTCTCTTTAAAAGTTCTGGGGAGTGTTTTCTCACGTGGACCCTCACAAGAAGGTTTCCATAAAACAACTGTCCATTAACAAATTACTCAAGCTCAGAGCATCAACATGAAGGACTCATTTTTGAGCTGGTTTAACTCTGTTACTGGTTCACGGACAGGCCCAGTTCAGAAGAGGTGCTTCCAAGTCATGCAGCCAGCTGATCAAAAGTCCTCAATTTTCCCTGACCAGTGTAACAGTGCACCAGCAACTCTGATGGTGTTCATGCAAATGTGTGATTACAAAGTAATTAGAAGACATTAGCAGAATCTTCTTCATACAAACCAGCCCTCTCTGATCTAAAAGAGCTTCACTGGCTCCTCTGACAATACAGAGAGTAATCATTAAGGTAGTTGAGCACATCAGGGCTAAAATTTAATTTCAAGAACTGTTGGAAAGAGAGTAATTCCTTTCACATTTGTTTAACACATTCTTCCAGGAGTGCTTCGTCAAATCCCAGGACAACTACTCGAGGCTACTGTATGATGTAGTAACAAGCAACAACAGTTAATAGGAACATAAATCTGTAGGTGCGAGACAGACAGACACGCACTTAACCACAAACAAGACATTGCTCCCGTGGCCTCTTTACAAAACCGTACCACCTCCTGGGGCTCTCATAGCAGGCACAGGGGGGTTGGCTTTATCTGTTAGTTCTCTTTCCTTCCCAGGCTCTCCAGGTTTGTTTTTTAAATCAAATATGGAATGATGTTTTAAGTTCATGACAGTGGGTAAGTCCTCTGTTTCTCCACAGGAGGGATGCAGCAACAAAACTGGTGTTGCAAGGTGATGACCTGCCTATCTGGAAGTGGTGAGGGCTGTTCAGCTGCCGGTGAAGCCCTGGATACCTGTCTGAGACCATCAGTCGGGGTGCCAACATTAGCAGTAGGCCTTGGCTTTTGTGATGTGGTTCTTTGCCAACTAAAGACTGGGCTAGGATCACCAATCTATTTACCACAGACCATCCGTAATCAAAAGAAAGCAGTAAATTTTGGTAACTACTAAGCTAAGCCACATATAAACTAACAGCCTAGAAGCCAAAAGCACTAGTTTCTGAGCCAGCATGCACAACCACACACTATTTTCCAGCATCTCCATCCACCAGCCTAGTTTAGCCTCCACACACCTTTTCAGAGGGAATGTCCTGCCCCATCACAGCGGCATGGATAGGAGCTCACTCACACCACTGCCACCACCTGCCTGTCCTACATCCAGCAAAAGTCTCTCATACGAGAATATATTTTATTCTAGGATTTTATTAGCATGCAAATAAACTAACCATAAATGTGCTTTTTTCTTTTTGTTGCACTAGATGTCATTAAAGAGTACCGGCTTGTTTCAAATTGTTTGCTCTGCCCTGGAGTCTCCTCACACTTTTGGGACCTCTCCCCACGGATAAATCCATGGAAGGAATTAGCGTCTGCACAGCGCCGCAGAGCAACCTCACAGCTGCTTTTAGGCTGCATCAATGCTCCTTTAGATAAGTAACAAGATCTCTTACGCTTAGAAGTGGGAGTTAAGAGGCCCTTGAAAAATGAAGTCTGTAAGATATTAATCAGAGCAAATTTACCATAATAAATAAGAGCTTGTGGTCAAAAAAAAAAAATTCTGCCTCTCTATTGCAGATTCAAAGTGAAGGAGGAATCCAGTCAGATTTGTATCATTGCTTCCTTGCTATATAAATAGCTGCAATTGGCATGCTAAAAATAAACTGTGTAAATATTTAAGGCCCACTGCTACTTAACTTACTTTTGTGCTTACTTATTTACCACTTACTGTTGTGTAAATCAGGAATAATATCAATGAGCTCAATGAATTTACACCAAAATATGTTGCTGAAGTCAGAGGGAGGGACTGTGTTTCCAGCAATTGCAGACACATCCTCTCATGAACACTTTACCACTGGCAGACTGAGCTTTCCTTCCTCCTGACATACGGTTCCCTTTGATAGCGATGGGAAAACGAGCATAGGGTTAAATGCCAAGAAAGCTGCACAAATTGGAAGCCATACAGGGAGGAAAAAGCCGGGTTACTCAGAGGGGTTGATGTGAAAACATAGATTTTGCCTGTCTCAGACACGCCTGACCCCCCACCAGTGATACAATGGGAAAAGATGTGTTATGGCACACCGATTTTCAAAAGCATGGATAGCTAGGATAAGCATCTTGCACTCAGATTAAATAGGCAAAGGTTTAAGAAAAATCAGCATAATGAAAAAATACGGTCCTCTTGCCTAATCAATAAGATAAGACACAGACAACCTTTAAAAAAAAAAAATTATGTTATTCATTTTCAAGCTTAGCTTGAACCAGGACTGCAAGAGATACCTACTACCTAGAGCAGTTTAGGAGAAAGAAGTATTCATAGTAGAGCAGTATCTAGCTCAGTATCTATAGATGTCAAATAAAATAGCGATTACCATAAAACTATTGTAAAAATAAGTAGCTATACTTTTGTAGATCATTTTTCTCCCCCCAAAATAACTCAGTATTTTGCCTGTGAAATACTTCAGACTAATGCACTCCAGAAAAAAAAAACAGCTGGAGGTGAACAAAATAGTCTCAAATGGCTCTTTTGTCTAATTTTAACTCCATTTAACCATTTTACATCAAATAAAAAGACAACATAATGTACCTGATAATAAATTGCATTATTTCTGAGGACACTTACAGAACACAAATTATTTGGATTACCGGAATAAACATTCAACAGAATCCACCAAAACACGTGAAACTATGTAAAGGGAAATACAGTAGCTCTCCACCCTGAATAAACCAAGGCAAAAAAACCCCAAAAACCAGTACCATGCTTAAGCACGGATAGGTATTGTGTTATTCCGATTACATGGGAAAACTAAAGACACAAAAGCTGCATGTTTTGCTTTTTTTTTTTTTTTTT
>JAAGAY010005931.1:96127-119957 GCA_011801015.1 Ardeotis arabs
GGGGGGGGGGGGGGGGGGGGGAATCAGCAGAAGCATCCTTAGCCATCTGGAGCATGTGCTGAGATTTTAACGGCACACCTAGAAATTAAAAGCCTCTACTAGCTCTAGTTAGAAAGTAAACAGTAGGCTGCAACTGGGGAATGAGCATCACCTTGCAGGGTGGGGACTGGGACCTCAGGTGCCCTGGTGCCAGCTTGGGCTTGCAGACGCCACAGGGGAGAGGGGCTGTCTCCACCAGCAGCAGGGCCCAAGGCAGGCAAGGCTTTGAGGAACACAGAGGACCTCCCCATCCATTACCCTCCACAGCTGTAGCCCATTTCTATGGCTGCACAGGCCAAATAAATCATCAGCAGTGAGTAGGTGGGGTCTTTGTGGAAGAAAAAGGATTCAGCAGCACAAAGATGATTTGGTATTACAACTAACGTTGCAGTCAGATTTTAAGCAGCTAGACAAGGGCATTGCAGATGATTCTAAGGAGCTAGAGGCCAGAGCGTATTGGGTGGCATAACCTAGAGTTCCAAAAGCCTGGGAGGAAAGCACATGTGGGGGACATGGCTCTGCACTGCTCACCTGCTGCCTTCCCAATTACTGAAGTGGCAATTTGTCAAAAGCATTGAACTTGAGAGCCCTGCACACTGCATCCCGGGAATGTCACCCGTTCCCAGTACCACCAGCATCGCTGCCTGCCACAGCCAAGTCTTCCCAGCCAAAAGCTGGTCTCACTCTACACTCCCCAGCCGATGAGACCTGGGAAGGGCAGAGCTTCCATGAGCTGAGCTGCACCTGTAAGCGACCTCTCCCTTCTTCCCCATTTCGGATCGTATTCGTGAGCAAACAGTTAAAAATATCCCCTTTAAGCTCAGAACCCAAGCTTTGGCCTAAGCAACATCACCATTTAGGAAGTCAAACAAACAAACGGGAAGCAAGGAAAATGTCACATAATTACTCAGAGCTGCCCTGGAAGGAGGGCTGTAGTGAAAGCACCGAGCCTCTGTTATTATGGATTTCTTACTGCGCTAGAAGGCTGCCTAATAGCTGCTGTATCCTGCTTGAGCAAGTACGTTCTCCTCAGAAATCAAGCAAAGGTTTCTAATCGTTTTTGACAGAGTGCAGTCCCCTAAAGCTACATTTTCCATCTGATTCATGCTGACTGACTGTAACCCTACGACAGTTATTGAAAGTTAATTAGCAGTGAAGTGCAAAGAGCTCTAGGAATGAAAATACAAGCAAGAACTGAATGTGGAGTGTCTCATTTCCCAGAAAAAAAAAACTGTCAAGAAGGTTAACATAACCGAAAAAAATATTGCAAATTGAAAATGTGAAAGGAATTCCTCTAATAACTTGGCTATGATTGTCCCTTGCTGTTTAGACACACAACCAAGAGGCAACATATTTCTAAGGGTTTATTGGGGAAGCAGGTAAACACAAAATTCAGCATTTATTTCTTCACCACATTTGCTAGAGAAAGAGCCCAAAAATTTATATAAAGACAACACCCAAATTACATAAAGACAAATAAAGATATAAATCAATCACTGCTTCCTTTGGAGACTGAAGTTTGTCAGATGTTGCACACGCTATCAAATCCCAACTATTTTTGCCCTTGTTCTCCGCTTCCTCAGTACTTGCAAGGAATAATCCACAGTTACAAGTGAGCCCAGCCAGCGCCGAGCGGGTGTAGGAGGCGAGGCAAAGCGAGGCGCAGCCCCGCACCGCCCACTCCCCACAGAGCTAAGTGCCAAGACAAGGTGCGAGGCAGTGGGCAGCCCTCTTCAGGTGTTAAAAAAGCCCATCCTCGCACCCCCGGGAATTGGATCCAGCCCTAACAATCAAAAATAAAACCAAGAGCAATCTTCGTGCGGAGAAACGGCATAGTTTTAAGAACAAGGAATGGAACGCATTGTAGCACAGCAAGTAGGTTGGAAAGGCCAAATGTAGGGCTCGGTATAAAAATAGACGTCAGTGATGCCAGAATGCCTGGGCAAAATTGTCTTTATTGATTTTCACAGAATAGGAAAAAAGCTCCAGCCCTTTCCACCCCTGGCTGCTGCCTGTGACTCACAAGCAATCTAAAATGACGGCACCGAACAAGCGGGGACTGGGCTGCGCTGGACCTAGCTCGTGTCTTCACAGCGCTGATGGGGGAACGGAGCACCCCGCTCCCGGCTCTTCTTGTAGTTGCCTAGGAAATACGGAACAGCTGTGGGCCTTCCCCTCCACCAAAGCATCCCGTAACACGTCGTTCGGGGGGTTCCTCCGGGCGAGCAGAGGGTCTGATCAGCGTGTGTGGCCGGATGGCTGGTGGCCTGGCCTGGCTTTTCCCTCAGGCTGGGTGGGGAAGGGGCACTGGGGAACGTGGTGGGTGCGTAAGGAGGCCAATGTTCACCCTTCTCTGTTCGGCTGGGGTGGCTGCCTTGGCTGAGGTCTGGCTGCGTCGCAAGCTGTTCACCTCAGCCTTTGGTTTTGGACCAATTTATACCCGGACCGATAAGGGCAGTCAGTGGCTTTGGTCAGCCGGGCAGAGACAGGACCACAATCCAAGGAAATGCTGTTGCTGAGCTGTTACATTCATATTATTTTTCCCTTTCTTTCCAAGCACACACACAATTCACTCCACGGAAGCCCTAAAACACGGGTGTAAGACACCCGAAGAGCTGCCTCCCCGCTGCCCGAGGCCGCGGCTCCCCCCTGCTCCCCGCACAAGTATTCGGGACAGGCAGGGCTGCACCCCCTGCCCTGGGCCGCTCCCCCCGAGCGCGGCCCCGCGGGGGGAGAAGGGCGGCGGGGGGAGAGCGCAGGGCCGCGCCGCCCCTTCCCCGCGCCGGGGCCCGCCCTCGCCGCGACCGCCCGGGGCCCGGCCGGAGCCGGCGGCCGCCACATGGGTCCGGCGCGGCCGCCCCGCCGCCAGCAGCGCCCCCGGGCCCGGCCGGGGCCGGGGCCGCTCATGGGGCTGCTCCTCCTGGCGCTGTCCGGGGCGGCTGGGGGCAGCGGGGAGCCGCCGTCAGCAGGTACTGCCCTTCCCCTCCCACCCCGACGGGCAGCGCGGGGCGACGGGGGTCCCAGGCCGTTTCCTCACCCCCTCCTCGTCCCTTTGGGGACAGGGGGGACGCGCTCTGCTCCTGCCGCTCCGCCTTCAGCCTCCCCCGCTCCCGGCACTGCCCGCCCTGCCGCCTCCGGCTTCCGCCCAAAATGGCGCTGCCCCGAGCGGCCGCCGCCGCCGCCTCCCGGCCCGCCCCCGCCGGCTTCGGCCGAGAGCTGAAGTCGGTTCGGGGGGCCAGGCGCATCCCTGAAGTAGGCACTTCGCTGCTTTCTCCTGCTTTGTTCCGTTTCCACACGAACGTTCCGTGCGGCACCTTGCCGGACAGACGGGCGCGGGCGCTGGGGCCTGGCCCGGGAGAGCGCCCGTGGAGCAGGGGGGGAACAGAGGGCCCCTCTCCTCTGTTTCAGGGGCAGCGGTGGGGAAGCTGGGTGCCAGCGGTGGGGAACCGCCTTGGCGTCCGAGTTACTCCCTCTGTCTTTCTCGTTAGCCTGGTTCAGGAGAATTGGGTGCAGAACAGATCTTTTATTAACAAGGGCGGTGAAAACCCTTACAGTTAATTTGCAGTCGTAGTAGCGATACACGTCTCAAGAAACTGCTTCCCCCCTTGCCTTGACATTCCTGAGTCTTGGGCATCCTCCGGGTTCTGCAGCAGATGCCCCTTCTCTCCACCGCTCGTAACCTCAGAACGTGAGAGTTGCCCTCATGGTAGCTAAAATCCTCCTGCATCTCACAGGTACCTGTTCAGGAGCATCTTTCCTTTTGGAACGTGATTGTTTCACTCTGTGGAGCTGAGGTCATGTTTGAGGCAAATTATTTTTCTGAAGAAAATGCCTTAAAATTAAGGCAAGTAAGAAAATATTTGCTAGTGTTGTATACGGAGGGCGTTATTTCTAACGTGGATGGATAGTTTATCCGTAGGGGCAGAAGATGCCAGTACACCCCGCGGGGAAGGTGTAGGCACGGGGCTGCGTTTTGGCCCTGCTGGGGTATTGCCGTTTCCTATCGCTGGGTTATCTCAGTCCGCCCTGGGCAGTGCCCAGCCTCACCTGCTTGCGGCATCAGTCGGCATCGCTTTTCCGAGATGACTGAATCCTTTTGCAGCTTGACTTTTACGGAAGTGCCTGTCAACAGGTACAGCGTCTGAAGGGTTGTGCTCCCTCCCGCTGGATTTGCCGGGGATGAAAATTAATCATATAGTTTATTTTTTAAAAGTAAAAATGCCCAGAATTTAAGTTTAAACCAATTTACTTTAGCAGGATCATCTGTAGACACTTTAATTCTGGAATGACTTTATAAACTTATGTAAGAACATCCAGACAGGTATTTTGCATTGGCTTAATTAAATTGGTTAAAAAATAATTTAGCCTAAGTTCAGCTTCCTTATAGAGACAGGGCAGGTTTTTACCTGCAAACAGTATCTCCTTGTCCAGATTGACGCTGTTTTGCACATACTCATTTTGCTGTTCTGAGAGTATGACAGTGTTTAGCAGTTATTACTGAGCTTGTCTTAGACCTACATTTTCTATTCAGTGAGCCAGATGATTCTCTCTGTTCAGATCTGTAATTATTTCCTTTATTATTCTCTTTAATTATGTTCCTGGAACACGGCGGTAATGCACCGTAGGGTGTACTTTACAGACGTACATAGATCGGCATGTATGTTATTCTTCAGAGTTTGGTCTGTAAGTCTCTTAGGTGCATTTCTGCTCAAAAGAGCAATCTAATTCTGAAGATTGTAGGGGGTCACTAACATTTCAGGAGAGTTAGACTAATGAGCATCTCTAATTAAATGACTCATGGCAAGCTATCAGTGCAGTTGCCTTATTACATGTCATGGCTGGACTACGGCAGGAATATTTGTTGTAAAGAGAAGAGTTGTGTTATTTAACATTAGAAACATTTCAGAGGGAGAGGAGTACGGATTCTGCGCTCAGCAGCCATGTCATGTGCTAACTGACTATTTTAACCTGTAAGCCTGTTTACCTGCTCAGACTCCCGCAGTTGCATTCACCATCGGTATAAGCAGCGGCTCCAGTGGAATTACACCCACTCGTGCCAGCAGTGAATTTGGCCCAGGGGCCCTATGCCAGTGCCATCAAAACACTGGTACCAAAGCTAAGCTTTTATTTCACTTTTTTTTTTTTTAAATATCACCCTCAACATATGCAACAATGAAGTGGACGAAAATTATACATTGGTATTTGATACATGCTTAAAATTAACTTTTCTGCCCCTCCTCCCCCAGGTAGAAACTGTAGCTTTTTGCAGGAAACGGATGTCATCCAGAAACAGGATGAAAGCTGTTATTGCTACGTGCAGAACAGAACCCTTCACTTACAGTACGTTTGGTCGACTCTTCAGGTAAGAGGCCGTTGTGAGGAATCGTTCAGATATGCAGTACGTTTCACGTGAACTTTTGCCAGCGAAGCGTATGATCAGTTAGCAAGATGAAAGCAGTATCTCTGCGTCATTAGGAGCTTGAAGGGTGTCTAGGTAGGACCACGATAAAAACGCAGCACTGTGGTCCTCCGCTTCGGAGGCAGGGAGGTTTGGTCTCTCTTTATTAGAAGGATGTCAGCCAGGTGTATAATACGATGCCACACAAACACTAACAACGTAGGGTTGCGTATTATTTTGTTGCACACCTTTTCTACTGATGGACCACTGTTAACCTCTGCAATAAATGTTTTAGCTTATCACCAACTGCCTTTACAAAGCTTTTAAATTTGCGGATAAAATGCAGTTCTGTGACTCACTCGCTGTAGCATACCAGGCCACATGTTTAGAGATTAGCTTGAAACAGTATAAAAATCTAAGAGTGGAAGCAGTAACAGCTAGAGGAACAAACGGACTGTCTGTTTTATTTTTTCCTGGGAAGTATGTCTCCAGACAAGGGAAGGAAAGAGTTTCACTTTATCTCTGTTGGAGTAATTTGCTCTCAGGTATCAGGAGATGAAACATCTGTGTCTGTTCCCAGGACTATTTTCCTCAGGAACATGCTGCAGATGTTTTTAGGAATGGTAGCAGACTTCAGGTGGTGAAACCCTCCAGCAGTCACACAAGCTTTCCTGGAGTAAATGTTTAAAAGCAGGAACTTCACATAAAAGGAGGAAGTTCAGATTTTTCCCAGAACAAATTGCTTGCTGACGTGTTGTCTCTTCTCCCAGCAGAAGCCTGTTTTATTACCTATTGTATCACTTCTTTGTAGATGGGTCTTTGTTGCCTAACAGGCCCTGATCACGATAAATCAAAATCTTCAGGAAGATCATTCCATCTCAGAAGATGGACAAGATCTACCATTTCGGTGGGGAAGGGTGCTAAGAGCTAGCAAGAAACCCCAAAACACCTAACAGGAACATGCTTATATTGAAATTTCTGGTTTCATATCTTTCATTTTCCTTATCCCTCTTCCATCCCTAACACGAAGATTGCACTGTTAACTACGAGAAAAGCAAGTCCCATTTCTTGTGGTTCAGGAGGGGAATA
The DNA here is from genome assembly GCA_011801015.1 of Ardeotis arabs. Lineage (NCBI taxonomy): Eukaryota > Metazoa > Chordata > Aves > Otidiformes > Otididae > Ardeotis > Ardeotis arabs. Next base: position 102,654 of record JAAGAY010005931.1, read on the forward strand.
GGGAAGCGTATGAACACCCACAAAAGAAACTGTGATCAGTCAAATATTACTGGTTCTGTTGTTAGAAATTTGTGTGTGGGCAAGGGTCATGGTGAAACAAAACCTACTGAGCTTTTGGATGGATTGAGGTCCCTCCGTAGAATTTTGCTGACGTTGAGTTCCCTGAATCACCTTGTAAGGCCTAAACAATCTTTGCATAATATTAATAAACAATAGCAAGCAACTAAGAATTGCACTGGCATTTTATTTTTGAGCTCTCTATACTGATTTTCATTATCACATGTGTGGCTCATGTTCACAAAAGCAAAAGACCAGTGATTCTGAGCTACCTCTCTGTCTATTCTGTTGTTTATTTTAGGTAGAAGTTAACAGCAGAGAAATGTTCAGGTTTGAGCCTATTTCAGAAAAAAGCAACTGTCGTAATTCAGAAACTGTTTTTGAGTTTGCTGTGTGCGCTGTTCAAATCTTCTGGAAACCAGAGACATCTACAGAAACTTTCATAAGCATAAAACAATATGGAGAGGATATTTGTTTCAAAATACAGCCCTTCAAAACCGAACCATACACTGTGAGTGTGAAACGACAAAGTAAGTAAAAAAGTTTTTGGTTTAGATTACAGACAGATTGGTATTGCCAGTGTTACTGAATGTGCCATCTTTTCTGTAAAAAGCTTGGGACTTTTCTGTGGGTATTTTATATAATCAGCATTTCAGATTGAATTAGTCTAAAGTCCATTTCTATTTTTTTCCTCCTTTTTTTTAGTGCTAGATGGAAAGCTCTTGTTTTTGTTTGTAGCTGGAATTTTTCTGTCCCATTTTGCAAACACCCTAAGCAGGTGAGTACGGGCAGCTGCTGGTTTTTGACCTTCTTTCCCAAAGCCTGTGCATCTTCAGTCTGTTTTGTAAGCTAAAGAGGCAGTTCTCTGGGAAAGTGAAATAAGGAAACTGAACGTATATTTAAAACTTCTTCATTCCACTTGTGTTTGGACAGATTGTGACGTATGTTGGGGTGCTGCACTCTGTTAATCATTTAGCTGTGTTAGGGTTCCTGTACCCAAGCTTCCTGCACCGGGCAACACCAAGACAGTCCTCAGTGAGCAAGTGCATGGATTCAGAAAGATTCTGTCTCCCTTTGTAGACGAGTGAGGTTAGCTGAATGCTAAATAATGCTGCCTGTATTATACATGATGCCTTCTTGCAGGGAGAAATGCTTAGGATGAGGTGTTCTGGGGCCTCACGTGCCTCCACCTTTGTGCCAGCCTTTCCCCATCCTTCTTTGGATGCACGCTTTGCATAGCATGTAAGGGAGGATACTTAATTGTTATAGCAAAATATGTGGCCTGTGACTTCAGAGCAAAATGAGTCACAAATTGTCAGGAAGCACCTCTAAAACAAGCAGAGCAGCAATAAGTTTTATAGAGTTAACTTTGAATTAAAAAGTCAGACTTTACCAATACATAAGCTTAGAAAAAATACGTGTGAGTTTGTGGAGGTTTTTTTTTTTACATTTTAAAAGAATAAAACTTCTCTTGCAGTACAGAACCATATGAGTACATAGAAGAAAATTAAATTACTAGAAACTAGAAGGTCAGTGAAATTAGAAATAGCGTGAGCTTTAAAAAACCAGTACAATCTCCTAGCCTGTAACAACTCCAGTGACCTTAAGTATCTGTTGGGATTTAACATCTGAACTGGGCCTGTTAACCATGTAGCTACAACTCTAACTTACAGCTGTGTTAAGCTCTTATTGAAGATCACTGCTGTTTTTACAAATGTTGGCATCTTAACCCATTACAGATTATATTTCTGACTGTGTTCTTTCTTGTTCTCTTACAGGAGTACCAAGTTCTTTTACCTTTCTGGAATAATTCTGGGTGTTGTTGCTCTGCTAGTCTTTGTCCTGTTGACACTTAAAAGGTTTATTCCAAGGGTAAATCTACATTTATAAAACAAAATCATAATAGTATTATCAACATCATAATGTAGGAAGTGAAGAGTACAGAGCCTTGCTCTGGTTTTGTGGCCAGGTAACTACACTGAAATGACTGCAGGCTTGCTTGCGTCAAGTAAATATAATTAGGACAGAAGCAAGTTCTAGTTAGCTTGCTCCTGAGTTTAAAGTAAATAGGAGATTCTTGATGTACAAGAAGAGTTTATTCTGAAACAGAAATTATTTTTACAGGACTGGAGCTAAGCTTGCTTTTGAGCCTATGAATCAATGTAGATCAAAATGTAGTTTTAGTGGCAACGGGGGCGGATTCTATTCCGTTCATCAGAGACAATTAATTGCAAAGCAGGTGTGAATTTTTCCTTTACTTTTACAAAGTCCATGCGTTCCCACAATACTGCTGAGATATGTTAATGGGAATACACTGCAGTGGGCCTATACCGTGACACTGGGACGTGATACACAAATACAGAGATGCAGTTGCTCCACTTAAAATTGATACTGTTTAGTTCTAGCGTGCAGAGTAATGTACAGTGGAAGTCTAACACAGATCCTAAGCCCTGTAGGTGTACCAAATACCACCTCTGCTTTTGCCTGCAAGTTCCCTTGCACACAATGGTCCTGATTCTGACTTGATTTTTAATTTTTTTTTTTAAAGAGGTTTATTTATTTATTTAATTTCCAGCACAGTACCTTCTGGATCTTAATGAGCGGCTGCTGGATGTCCTCTCTATATTTTATTTACTGCTTCAAGGAGAATATGCACTGGTTGTGGGCTGAACACAGAAGCTACTTGTTGGGTAAGAAAATTATCAAAAAATGTGCTGCAGATTTTGGTTTAATTTAGTAGTTAGATGAATACTTGCCCAGAAAAAAAACCAAAACAAAGTGACTCATTTATGGAGTATTTTTTTCTTGTAAGCCATGGATGTTGGAATATTCCAAAGGTTCCTAATCCACTAAAATGAGCCTTTACTCAACACTGTGTCATTAAATAAGGAGTTTGATCTAGTCAGGAAGTAGCAGCTTTGAGGGCAGATTTTGCCTGTATTTGTTCATTGGTTTGCCGTTACATACTTTTCCCGTAACAGCAAAAAGGCAGCTACAGTGCCTGTATTTTGCTGGATCTGGGAACTGGATGCATAAGTTGCTAACTGGATGTGGCTGCAGGGGCTGACAGATCTATTGATCTGGCACCTGCCTCGACAGTCGTGCACATCTCACAGCATTAGCTGAACGCTGTTCGTAGATCACCTCATGAACCCTTTGAAATATCAAGCACATACAACATCATGCAGGTATCTATAAGACAACACAAGAAACAGCAGGCCGTACTTCACAGCAGTTGCAAGCTTTGTCAACAAAACTAATGCAGTTTATATGGGTAGTTTGCAACTTTTTCTCCGTGTCCTTCTTTTCTCCTTCTACAGGGTATTTTCTGGCTGTTGGAATCACCAGCTTTGCCATTTGCTATCAGCATGGACCGCTTACCACTGAACTGAGCATAACGTTGTTCACGTGGACGCTACAGTTAACAGCCTTTGTCTTGATTTATTGTGGTGTCACCATACCTCAAGTTGCATACGCAGTAATAGCAGCCAGCCTCTGTTCAAAAGGCCTGTCTTACCCTCTTGGTGCCGCTTGCCACATAGGCAGGTTTGTACGCATTTGGGAACGTCCAAGTCCCTGTATCATCAGGAAATTCTGGAGGCTGACAATGAAAAAACCCGTACACTTCAATAATGATTTATGAATTTCTAATACTAGTTCATATTTTTACCAAATGTAAAGCTGCAGTAGAAAAGGTTTAAATCTCTGAGACACAGGAATTTAATTATTTTCCATTTGGCAGTTTTTAAGTATGAGTTTTGTTCTATGGAGAAACGTGACTGTGCTCTTAAGTACAAATGTAACACCTTCTAGTCTGTGGCATATGGTAAGCTAAACAGTTCTGTTTGGTTGATTGATTAGACTGCAGCAATAATTCCTTGGTTTCATGTGAAGTAAGAGAATCTGCAAGTAACTTGTGCTGAATCTTACGGGATAAAACGGTGCACTACCACCAAGGAAGCAGGTGTTTAAAAGTGGCAGTCCTTGTAGGTTAGCTAGTGTAGAGCTCAGACACTAAAAACCTCTGTCCAAAGAAATAATGCTTTCCACTGCTTTTAGTTTTCCAAGGTTATCATCCTGGATGTACATGCCTAACTTTAATTAGTGGAAACAATTTGTTATCACTGTGGAGACATCGCCCCGTATTCCCAGAGCACCATTTATATTGTGGCATTGGGAATGGGAACTGCTTGCAATATGTGGACCTTAATTTGCTAAGTATTTTCATTAGCAGTGTTTGCTCATCCGTGAATTTGAAGCATGTCTTATCACAAATACGACACTCAAATGAAGATTCTAAAAAGTCCTGCCAATTTACATCTGTTTTTTCACCTTCAGTGATGGCATCCAGATTAAGAGTCTTTCGTGCAGACTGTTCCATAGCTGTGGACTTCTGCTGAACCACAGAGAACCAGATAGAGGCAAAGGCTAGAACTGGCATAATCAAAAGAATAAAAAACCAAATAATTTCTTTAGCGTTTTACACCATTCTTTAGTTTTGAAGAATGTATTGCTTTGCTCTTGTGCTCTTTTGAGATGTTGGAGTGTGGACTGGGTTGAAGCTTTTTTTTATTTTAAGTAGAATTTATCACTTGTTGAAGAATGATTTTTGTCTGCAGTTGAGAATCACCAACTTTTTCAAAAGCAACATAAAGGATCAACGCTTACCTGATGTAGGCAGGTTCAGCTCACTCTGAAATCAGTAAGATTTGGCTACGAGGTCACAGAAGTCAGAACATACCTGTTTTACTGTGAAACACTATAGGTTGTTCTCCCTGTGGACTTCTTTTTGTTTTTCATGGACTGATGCTTCTATAGAGCCAAAAAGCACTGAAATACAGCTCTACAAATCTAAGGGGAATTATACGGGTTTTTTTTTTTCCTGCTTCAAAACACTAAGCAGTAGCACCAAACTGTGAGGCTGTGATGCCAGAAACACAGTTCAGAGCTGCAGATAGATCAAAATAACCAAGAATCTTGCAATTTTTGTTGTTAAATTCAGTACTGATCCCGCTGAGCCAGCAAGACCTTTACCATTTGACTTGAACAAGGGCTATAGTGCATTCTTGCTTTACAGGGAAATAAGGAGGAAAGTTGAATGCTGCTGCTTGGAGCAGGTGTTTTTATACAGAGCTGAAAGTTTTATGGGCATCCAGCCCTTGCTTATCTTAACTCATCACAACATTTAAATTGAAAGCAGTCGACAGAAGGGAACAGAACATGGCACACTTTCTAATTGATATCTAATTATATTATGCATTGCTACGCAGCAGCTAAAAAAACATCAGATTGTAAACATTTTGGCCTCAGACTACTCAGTTTTGTAATTTAAGGCAAGATTTAAGAGAAGCGATCTAGTAAACAACACGAACAACTCATAACAGACTTAGAGCATTGCTTATCTTTGAAGTTACATATGCAGATTGGGTTTTGATTCAGCCCATCTCTCTGCACAGACACATTTTTGCATATTGCACCTAAAAATGGCTGAGCAAGCAGCCAACCACTTAACTCTATGAGATTTTAGTCCATGCATACACGATAAGGACCTGATCCAAAGCTCATCTGATGCTTATTAGATACCATTCTATGGAATTCTACAGCTTCAGTTAAGACCTAGGTAAACAGGCTAGCAAAAATTAGAGACCTTACTGTAAAATTCTAATGCACGATGTAGCTTGTCCTCTTAAAAGGATAAGAGTGGTTAATGCATGTAAGTAGCGAGTGGTAGAGAAAAAGGACAGGCAATAATTACGTGCCAGAAGCCTTTAGAAATACTAATTGTTTTCATTTCATTCTAGAAAAATGAAGAATCACTTTCAATCAAAAAAGCTAGTATTTAAATGCCTTACTGAAGAGGAGTATCGAGAACAAGGTGAAACAGAAACTATCAGAGCTCTGGAGGAGCTACGCTCGTTCTGCAGGAACCCTGACTTCCCATCATGGTTAGCTGTATCCAAACTCCAGTCCCCACACAGGTAAGAAAATCTGGCTTCTCTAAATCAGGAAACACGTTGTGCTGACGCTGTTACACAGCAGACCCAAATGATACTTTGGGCACTGTTCCAGGGGCATTCATCTTGCGCACGATCAGACGTAGTAGTTTTAGCTTTTTGGGTAGTCCCACTAAAGATCACAGCAACACCTCTCAAGCATATTAATTGCTGGTGGTATCAAACTCCCCATTTGTTCCTCCCTGATCATAAATTACTCTGAGAGTTCGCAGACATTCACAGCTAATTCATGGCAATGGCAGCTTTCCTTAAAACTGACACGCTTCCTACAGTGCCTCTCTAAGTTCCTACACGGTGACCCAAGTGGCTGTCTAACCAGTGAAATGCCCCTTTCTTCAGTTTTTAGAGCAGCACACTTTTGCATTGTGTAAAACTGAGGCAGGCTGAAGACACATGCTCAAATATTACCTGTATTAAGCTCTCCAACTGCAAGCTGGCATAGCCAAGGAATCCTATTACTTGAAGTATCAACTAATATTTAAAACTAAAAATACAGAGAAAGAAATCAATGCCTGCACTTAGGAACTGTAACAGGCAGAAGAGCTACTCCAGATACCGCTTTAAGAGACAAACATAAGACAAATACAGGTTGGGAAGGGTCAGGTAAGTGCAGCCAGAAAATCTTGCAGAATATAAAATTAATCATAATAGCAGTGTATTTCCATCAAAACCAAAACTTCAAGGTATCAGAAGTGGAGTTTGACATATTAATCAGCCACAAAGACTCGGCCCTTGCCACAGAACCAAGTGTCACAATTTCAAAGGAGCTCCAGTCAGCTTGGAATTTAATCAATAGAAAGTTAAGACTAGTTTCAGAACCTTCATCTTCCCTGGACGGGCACACAGCCAGCCTCTCTGCCAAGTTTTGTAGATTTACTGTTAAACCATCTTATTTTCTAAGCTACTTGCATTCTGTAGCATGACTGAAATATACAAAAAGTGAAAACTCACTGCAGCATTGTAAAACAAAATACTGCCAAATACAGTATTTGCAAAAACAAACAATTGAGACACATGTATTTTCTAGCCATCACTTGGTTAATATAGTTCTTATGAACTGTTCACTGTAAAAATACAAAAATAAAAAGGAGAACCAACAGGAATCTGATTTAAAGTTGAGTACCTCTTCAAGCTTCCATTAAACATCAGAAGATAGGTCAACACAAGGCAAGCCTGTAAAACACAGCCAGTCCAATGCTGTTCCCCATTTAGACTAACAGTGCTTCCAAGAAGAGCGAGGTGACAATCATCTCACAGAAATGTTAAGTCCAAAATGTAAATTATTGATCAGTTTACCAGAACTCCAGAATGTAGCTGCATTTCCTTTTTCTTAGATTTCTCTGATGCTGTCGACACAGGTGTCAGAACTGCCATCTGTTTCCACACGCTTGCCCAGAAACCTCCAGCTCCATTCTATCTCTTCAGTGTAGTTGTCCACTGAAAGTAAGGTCTGTGGCAGACTGAAATGCAGGGACAGTGCTAAGTTCATGCTTTGTTCTGCCACAGCTCCAGTTTGGCATTTACTTGGAGCAGCTGCAGAGCTCCCAGTCTGCAGCTCCACGTTCACTAAAAGCAGGAATTCTTTGGCAAGACTTTAGCTCAGCTTGCCCAGAGTGTGCATGCAACACCAGAAGCAAGGTGATAGGACAGCAGTGTAGGAATGCTAAGTTCTCACTGTTTTTCCTTTCGTTAGCAATGTCAACTTACCTGAATTCTTACAGCCTTTGTCTCCAATACGCTACAGCTTTAATTTATTTTTAGAAGGTAAAGTACCATCTATCCAACCGTACAAATGAGTGCTCTGGATTACCCCATGAGTACTGACAAGATGCGAAAACAAAGTTAGATCTTCTTGCTTAGTCACACGACCTTGCAGATGGCCTTCAGAAGAGCAAAAGTTACTCATATGGAAAAGACTGAAGACTGAAAAGATGAGGCAGGAAAACAAGTCTTCAGGGTTCTTGCCATCCTCTGCGGTTTACTTCATTGTTCAGGACTCCGTAGTTCACGCTGCAACTTCCCCTCTGCACTGCCTGTGGGCACGTCCTTACAACATCCCAGCTTAACTGGCAGTATCCCCTGCATTTACAGTTTTTGGGTGGGTTTTTTTTTTTGTTCCTCGTTTCTCAGCTGATCACTTTTCCCTTTAAAAATCTGGCAGGTTTGCAGATTTTGTTCTGGGATCGCCCCATGTCTCACCTGCAGAAGTAAAGGCGTATGATGAGGAATACGGCATTGGGAGCTTCTTCCTTGAAGAGCAGCTCTTTGAGACAAGGGCAGAATCTGAGCAAGATGATCCAGACAATTCCATCCATGAAGAAGATGAGGAGGGTGAAGATGAAATGCATGAACGAATTTCATTTCCATATGCTACTGAGTTGCTGTGAGCTTTGGGGAGGGAAAACACATTCATCCTAGAAAGGAAGGATGAAGACTGAGAACTCACGCTTGGCGATTTCTGGTGGTTGCTGGTGGACAAATGAGGAGTTTTGAAAGAACTGTTTCCTGTATCACTGATGTTGCCTAATTAGAGCAACAGAAGGAAACCATAGGGGCTGTTCAAGTGAAGAGGATTCTCACGCTTGCTTACTTTAACTGGGAAAGTAAATGTTGCTTATTTCCAAACCAAGTACCAGCAGCAGCCTGTCCCACCAGGATGCCTTGTTTTTCCAAGGATACTACCTCTAGAAAACAGAGAATCTGGTCAGGCCCTTTTCATTGTCAAAGTCCTCTGTGCTGAGCACTAGAGGGAGGAGAAGCCGTTATTAATACTCTGCTTTTACTAAGTACCCCATGTGTCAACAATTTTTAATAATGCTGTTAGTGTGCTGATAAACTATTTTTATTGTTCGTGAGACTTTTCAGTGTTAAAGATCAACAGAGAGTTAACACAGTTCAACAAGGTTTGTTTGCTCTTCCGGCTAGGCTTGCTGCCTGTTAGCTTCATTTTGCTTCTCCACATTTGTTTTAAGCTCCTCTTTACTCTTCAGAACCCTGCCTCACTTTTCACCCTCTGCTTGTATTGTTCTGTTCTTGGTCTCTGCTCTAGTTATACTGCACTTCGTCCTTTCCATGTTTTTGTTTCTTCACATACTCTTCTGAACTTTTCTTCAGTCCTCTGCTTCTCCATCTCTGACAACCGCAGATGATTTAGGAGAGGATTTCCATCCTCAAATGTATTTCTGCTATTGCTTTCAGTTTCACTGTCACCTTACCTCACACGGGTGCTTCTGTCCATTCCAGGCCTCTCAGCGACCCAAAAACTACAACAAAGGCTGAGGCTGTTTCAGCTGCCTTGGAGGAACTGCTGTCAGCAGAGCCAGAGTGACGCTGTAACCCTGTAACTGGGAATACAGATAACCCACATACAGCTCCACTGTCCCCAGAGTACTCAGCAGTTTGCTCATTCAATAAAAAGCAGAAAGTAATTCCTAGTGAAACAAGGAAGGAGTGATACCTGGCTCCTACCTCCTCTTCTTCATCCTTTTTTGGGACTTATCACAGGAGGTGTGTGGGGAGGAAAATAAAAGAATAGAGAGAGAAATTTAGACAGTCAAATATCTTTCACCTTACGCATTACACAGTCCTAGTCTAGGGAGTAGGTCAGGTCCCTTCGGTTCATCCACCTGCGGAGGTCATTTCCTCCTTCTGTTCTTTAGACTATCCCTGTATTTCCTCTGTCCTCACCTTGCTGTTTTCCTTTACTGTCTTCCAAACTGCAGAAAACAAAAGACCGTTAATTCTGTCACCGTCTGATCTTACAAACCCACCAGAAACTGCCAGTGGTGGGAAGCAGTCAGACCAGGAGATATATTTGCTTTAAAAGGGACATCTTTTCCTTGCAGTATGTCCAGTGATGCAGCAGGACTTCAGCGGTGCATGCACTGTCGTGGTTTCTCATTGTCCGTCACTGGACAAGGGAGAAAATCTGTTACCTCTAACACTGCTGAAAAGTGCTGCCTGTACCACGTTCCAAGAACTCCTCTGTACAAAACAGGACTCCGAGTTGGTGCTTGAAAGTCTTACTTACTTAGTCCTTCCTCCTTTGTATTGCTTCAACGTCGCTTCATTTTAAAAGGAACTCTTCCATTTTACAGTAAAGAGACAACGAACACCCGTTGTGCCATAAATGTATAACTGCATATGCAGAATCCATAGCATGTTTAGCAGAGAGAAGCCCTGTCAAGCAGGTGATCCAAAATGCACTCACTGTTAGGTCTGTAACATTCAAAAACAGAGCAAGACAGTTCTGTTCAGGAAGGTGTTTTACCTCAGAGCAGGATCAGCACAGAAGGTTCAAACACCAAAATATTCCACAAACTTAAGTTTCACTTGATTTGTTCAAATAGAGAAGGTAATAAAGGATTAGTGGTGATTATCAACAGATCAACAGCAATAGCATTTAAAGGTAATGCATCTAATCATTACTACATGAGGATAAGTATAGCGATTAAGAAAGATACATCACCAGTTGCCCTATTAATACGTTACCATCATCCAAATTCACAGTCACTGGGGAGCCCTGGTTACAGTGAGGATTTGGAGAGCCTGTCCCAGCAATTGGGAGGTCCTATGCAGCGCGTCCACTCGTACCTGAGGTCTCCAAAGTCACTGCAAGAGGGTCCAACCTTTTATAGTGCTAAATAAACAACTTTCATTATTCCAAAATGTGGAATCATCTGGTTTCAGTTACCCCATTGGCCCCCCGCCCCAGAGCTTGGCCAGAGCTCAATGTAACGCTTCTCTCTTGCATATATCTTCTGGTTTTTCATACAGAGGGCCAAAGAGTTGTTATCTGTTCTTAGGATGTACTTTCTCACTCTGTTTATACTGAAGAAGTGACACAACAACACAATCCTGCCGAACATAGCAACGCGATACAGATCCTCCATGGGTCAGCTCTGGCTCAGGCCTGTTAATCAGGCCCAGTCACTTCAGAAGGCCGCTAGCAGTAAGAATCACCTCTAAGAGAGGCTGCTGCGACCAAATTCACAGTTAAATTGCCACCCACACTCTGGAAGGCAGGCTTGGCTTGGGGGGTTCTGTCACTAGCAAGACGCTGGAAGCATCAGCTGTTGTGGAAATAGAGGAAAGCCTCATTATCTTTGATGGTTTGGGAGAAGGATGGAAATTCCCCATTAAAAAATTATCTTAGTAGACTGAAAATTTATTTTACCTTTGCCTGCGTCGCCGTTGTTAAAATGAAGTACTTAAAATTTTTACAGATTAGTCTAAAAAGGATACTTGAAGAGATGTCTTAATGTTAAATGCTTCTGCATGTTTTAAAGTACACAGGTTTTTTTCAGTGTACTTTGTAGTTAGCTAAGAACTCCCATCCATGTGATCTGAGGCCAAGGAGGAGAATCAGATTTGTCCTAGCTTAAACCCACACTTTTTCTGGATTTGTTCTCTTTACTGAGGTAGCGATGATCATGCTTCCGTAAGTATATAATATGTATTTATACACAATAGCCTAGATAATACATGAAGACAGTCTTTTACCTAAGCAGTATGTTAAATGGAAAAGCCCCCCCAAAAAAAGGCAATTAGATTTTTCAGACACTGTCCCTTTTCCTAAATTATTTACAACACTACCCGCTACACCTACTCCAACAAGCGAATAAATAAATAAATAAATAAATTTTAAAATCCATGTTTTATGTAGTTGTGAAGTCCATCATTTGCCAGAGATGGGTAAATACTCTCCAAAGTAGAGCAGGAAACTACTAAGTGCATCCGAGACAGAAGTGCAGCAACATATGAGAAAGATGACAACTAGATGAGTGGATAGCTGATGCTGACCTTAAAAATCCTCCCAAGCTTGACCGAACATTGGAAGAATGTCAAAAACAAAACCCACCAAAACCAACTGCTGTCTTTCCAGCCCTTTGCCAACAGTGAGTTTACCTGCACAGTGCTCCTGTGATATATGGAGATTACATAGGTTTACTGAAACACAGTTGTTAACCACTCTCCAGTGTTCAGCCAGAAATTCTGGAAACAGAACCTAGATCTTAATCCATTGCCTTAACCATTATAAAAACCTTTCTTCCTTAACAAAGGATGTGACATTTATCTTCTGTTTCATGGTGTTTAAAAACAGTTAGGATTCCGTATTTATTTTGTATTCACGGTACAGCATACTTTACACACTGTCTTGTACTTTCAAAATTTTTTTAAAAATAAAAGTATTTTTCAGCTATGTGGCTCTCCTCCCTTACGCATTTACTCTCTTCAGAACAGCAGGACCTATGACAAGGAGGAGCCAAGCAAACTGGGTGTGTGAAACGGTACCTGTGCATTAGCTGTAGTTGCTCCAAAAAGGAGCGTCCCCTCTACCTCAAATGCCTCTCCCTGAAGGAACTTGCCGTGCTCATTCTCCACGTGTGACAGATCCAAACCACCACAAAGCCAGAGTTGTACGGTGACAAGTGAGGTCTGGCAGTTACACACAAACAACAAAACAAAACCAAGATCTCTCCATCGTTGCTTTTGTATGCATACAAGTTGGGCAGTTGAAATAGTAAAGATTTAACTCTCCTACACCCAAGATAATAATAAATTCCAGACAAGTGTGCCACCGCATAGAGCAAGTGCAATAACGCAAATATATTTTGTTAATCAGAAACAGGAATTGGAAGTATTTCCATACAAGCTGACATGACCTGCACTTTGCAGCCTCTATCTCCAAACTGCGAGGTGACAAACGTAATTCCAATTCTGACTCACTCATGATGTCCTGCACATTTCCGTATCAGCCTGTTCATGATGCACACTGATGTGCATCCCCTTCCATCCCCCTCACCCCACAGAAGGGAATTTGTGCCTACAGTCAGATTTTATCATGAAACAGATTAACGCTGCGCAAGAGTAGTTCCCCGGGCTGCAGGTTCACTACCCTCCAGGCACTGCCCTCCAGTGAACCTAGCGAAGGGCCACTCTCATTGAATTATTTTCAGTTCAGGTGATTATGTTTGCTGCTGGCACTGTAACATAATAAAACGTAATAGAAGTTCAGATTGATCCTATTAAATATATTATGGATATTTTATATTTCTTACCACAGTTTTTACAGTTTCACAAATATCAAAACCCAGGTGTACATGTCCATTTTGCAACACAGAATGACTATACAATTCCCAAAAAAGCAGGCATTTCAAATACACAATTCTGAAGTGTAAACACAGTGTACAAGCTCTTCACCTCACAATCCAGGTGCTATGCGGTAGCAGCCGAGGTAACACCGTACAGCATGAACTCAACAAATGGTTGGTTTGCCTCAAGATGATTTTTAGCATCCTTCTGTCCTGTCACCTGTTCAGTCTTTAGTTCTCCCCAAAGTTATACAAACATACAATAAATACATTTCTGATTTTAAAGGACACTTAGACAAGTCATGAGGATTTACGTGAGTACAGTACATTTAAGTTCAAGTGCAAAAAAAGTAACTAGTGGCTAGTCATCGATGTTCCTTTTTATTGTCGATGGTGTTGGTCCCAGGCACCACCAGAACATGGGTTGTTCTAAGAGCACAGCAAAGCACAGCTACGGGACACCCCTTCAGTCCGGCTAACTGGATGCCAAAGTGGGTACAACTGCACACCCCCTTTCCTGCTTAGCTGCTGCCATCTTCCCCTCCCCTAACCCTGTGCTCCCGTTCGTCTTGCCTCTGGGTCACTCTACGGTCCCCCAGCACGCACCTTCCCCAGGGAAGGCCCCACACGTTGCATACATCTGATTTCGAGGAGGGCTGAGCAATGCTCACTCAGTCCCGCAGAAGCTGAACGCTCAGAATCTCCCAGGAACAAGCTGTTAATGTAAGCAAACGGGCCAGAACACTATCCTGACTAAACCCCAGACTCCTCCTTGAGCCCAAGGATATCCCTCCAGCAGCAATTTTCACTACGCACCAGCAAGTGAGCTGGCTGCAGTTAATATTAGAAAGCATAACAAAACAGCCACCAAAGTCTTCCAGTGTCTTGACAATGGGCAAAGTGATTTCCTAAACAGAACTGCAATTTAATTACGTTTGCTTCCTCCTGAGTATGTCTCACTCTACTTGATTTCTGCGTCAACAACTTTGCCCCTATAATCCTAATCATTGAGATTTTTAGGCGATTCCTCCCTACTCCCCACCTTCCCTAGGCACTTAAAGCTTACTGTTTTCTTAATAAATAACCACAGTAACTACACTGCATTAAATAAACCATTGTATAGATGATGAAATAAAAAACAAAACAAAACAAAACAACTTTGTGTCCATTGAAACCCTTGATCAACCTCAGGTTGTGCAATCTTGATCAAAGATTCTCGTCTCAATACAACATCAAACCTAAAACTACTCAAATGCACACAACCTATGCCCAGCTGAAGGGCTGCAAGTGCAGAGGTTAACTTCTTTAGAAGCCTTCCTCTAGCTTTTCTGTTTCACTAAAATGCTAGTTCAAAATTTTTGCTTTGCAGAACTAAACCTTTATCTCAAATAAGATAACATTAGCTTCAAAAACATATTCTTTGAATATGTGTGTGTTTTACTTAATCCATCACCGTAATACGAAGATACGCTTGCTAAAGCTACTCTGAGAAATCTTTACAGAGACAGTTTCATGCTGTTCCTATATTTACTGGATCTGGTATTTTCTAATAGACAATGCAGGGAAACTCAGTTTCTCTCCTAAAAAGTCTTTTCTTTTTTCTTGGGAACAAATTCAAAGAAGAAAATTATCCAATCAAGTCAGGCACTCTGTGCCTCCAAGTGAGGAGTGAACTCTCTTTTTCTACAGATTGCAAAGAAATCTCATAGCACTTGACTCAGCTTTAGCAAAGCAGCCAAGAATTCTTCCTACCGTTAGATCCGGCCACATCACTTCCCTCAGTTCTGAACTTTTGGCTCCCCTGCTCATGTTGCTCTGTGTAGTCATATGAATATTTTTTATATAGTTGAAAGCTTGCACTGCATCACATTATGATCGTTAAGATGAAGGAAGTCCTACTTTTAAGCTCCTGCTCCAGCGTTTCCCAGGTGAGAAGCAGAATTCCATGCACTGGATTTGATAAGATGAGCGCATCTCAGGGCCCTGCAGCAGCAGGTTGAGCATCGTGAGCTGACACAGTGCCGCTGCCATCTACTTGGGAATCTGATGTTGCTGTAGGTGTTGGTGCTGAACAATTGCTGGACTGCCCAGAATCTGTTGGATTTTGGGGCTGTCTTGCTGAGCTGGCTGATGAAGCACTGCAATTCTCATTGATTTTCTAAAGAGAGGGGAAAGGATTGCATGGGAAAAGTAAGTATAAACACTCACGACACTGTCCCCAGTAGTACACCCCCAGATGCATTCAGGCACTTCTGGAAATCCACAAAGCACTTACTTTGAACGCCCGCAACATAACAAATCAAACTTAAAGCAGCAAAGCAAAAGTAGTACATTTAAAGTCAGATGACACTAATAGCAAGCAGACAGTAGCTTACCTTCCATCTCTTTTCCTAACTGCACTTTCCCAAGAAGCATGCAAAAAACAAACTTGTTGTGTTTCAAGGGAAAAAAGAAAAACAATTAACTGGACTTCAAAGCGTTCAGACCAGATCATTATTTTCACCAAACAATTCTGTAAAATTTTTTCACGCTCCTTAAATATAGTTTTCCTCAATAGTTCCCTCCCTCCCCAAGATACTGCTCAGACTTTCTGAAGGGCAGAACTTTTGCAGTACTGATGTACGATTCCATCCAGTCTACTCAAACAGGCCTCACTAAGGAACGTAAGAGCACGCTTAAACATCGGTTACATTCCCCAGGGTTGAAACAGCAAGCCTCCACACTCCACATTTCAGAGTAGATGACACTATCTATGATTATTTATTTGCACTGAATAATAGAGAATATGACAAGTATGCCCCTTTACTTTAAAGAGTATAAGCAAGCAATAGCAAAATCAAGCCAAAATCTTAATAAAGCAAGGAGTACGTTTTGTCGCTAACTCCATTTTCTGTGCACTGACCTTTCTTCCAAATGCTCTATTTTCATTTTAAGAAGGCTATTTAACAAATTTAATAAGAGAGCTGCACAGTTGTCTTCTAGTTTCAGTGTTTTACTATCACCAGCCTAAAATAAACAACTGAGCACAAAACTTGAAATGTTTTGGAGCAGGTTTGTCCTTTTGGTGCACTGAAACAGGGGTAAGAAATTGTGGAGAACACAGATGATGAAGAAAATAATACAATGTGGTGCATTGGATTTTGGCATATCAACAAGAACTACTTTTATATAGGAAGGAAAGAATAATGAAGAGATCATGTGCCACAGAGATGCCAACAGGCACAAAAGCTTTTCTGGCCTCTTCACAATTCTCAGTGAAGTGGCTGGGTGGCGTCCAGCAGTGTTGGACAAGTCCCTCTCAGACACACACAACTGCAAAACATTGTCTTCCTACCATGTTCATTGCTAAGGTCTGTGCACCTGCTTTTCTCTGATTTAAAAGCGGCCAGCTTATACAAACCAAGAGCCTGAAGGCATTTACCAATGGGAAGCAGAGTGGTTTGTCTGGAGAAATTACTTTGATGTCAGAGAGCCTGTGATATCTTCAGTGTCACTACTAAAAAAGCAATCCCTGTTCTTTGACTCAGGGAAGCTCAAAACCAAACAAACAAAACACCCAGCCAATCTAAAGCACACAAGTAAATATATTTCCAAGAATAAATACAAATAAGAAAGGCAGGAGATTGCTGACCAGGTGAAATTCCTACAGCCTCTGCTCTGCTGATTCACACTCATATCCCAAATTACCAATTTCTAGAGACAGCAGTTGTGGAAACAGCATTTCTGTGTTTATGCCTACCGGGGGCATAAGAAGGAACCTTACCCACTCCTTCCAGACAGGTGAACACAGTGGTTTTAACATTAGCTACGCTGTTCTAAAACTTGCATTGACAGCATTTCCCTGCTTTGCTTAAGCAGTATGCTTCAGCTCCACTCTGACAGGCATGTCCGAAGCACGAGGTGATAGTTCAAGATCCAAGCCCGTCCAATCGTTGATGAAGCTTAAGACATTAACAGCTATTTTGGGGGGAGACTGGACAGAAGGGAAATGGTGTAAAGTAAGCACCAGCAATCAGACATTTTAAATCATTGCTCTTCTCTGGTGTAACTCCAGATAAAAAGGAGATTAACATTATTTGAACAGAAGGCTCTGTATCCCAACGGCAGTTGTCTGGAACATCTATTTCTGCAACAATGTG
>JAAGAY010005932.1:0-25942 GCA_011801015.1 Ardeotis arabs
CTGAGTGACCTGATCTAGTGGGGGATGTCCCTGCTCCTTGCAGGGGGGTTGGACTAGATGACCTTTGAAGGTCCCTTCCAACCCTAACCATTCTATGATTCTATGATTCTATGATTCTAATTATTGATTCTTTCAACATGCTGTAATTGCTCTGTTATTCTGTATTTCACTTTTTGTTATATGCAACTTCAATTAAAATTTGTACTTTGGTCGTGATTTTATCTGAAAACTTTAGACCGTATGAAGTACTTGCTGACTCTGAAACCCCTGTAACAGTCTTCAAATGCTGTATTTTTGCTGCACCCATTTGAGTAAACCACAGGTAAAGTTCCTTCTTTTAACTTATCCTAGCAAACATGCAACTGTGGGCTGAGATAAAGTATTTCACACATCTGATTGAAAACAATTTCTGCAAATGATAGTTGTAGATTTCAGCAAACTTACCCATTTTACTTATGGCTACATAAGCATTAGAGCTGGCATAAGCAGAACAGGAATGTGAGCTGGTGCAGCCTGAAGTTTAAAACAGTCATAAAATAATAAATCTGAGTTCCATTCTCACATATTCTCAATATAATAAATTTAAATTTGCAATATGTCTAAAAATAATTATGACTGTCAGAAACTGCAATCTAGATTTGCTAAACAGTGGCCCTTTGATAGAGAACTGAGCCAAAATGTGTTAGTTGGACTCTTTTATCTGTTGCTTCTTCTGTCTCTTTTTCTGAAAGATGCTGCTTTAACTTTGTCATATTCCTTATAGTGCTCCTTGTCTTCTCATGGTGCCAAGTAGGTTGTATGTAACATCTCTGAAAAGATAATTACTCAAAGTGATCATGAATGTATAGTAAAACAACCACCTTTGAAATAGTGTGAATTTTTGTTTTGTTTTGTTTTGTTTTGTTTTCCTGTAGGCTTGGCCATGCTTTGGTCTGTCTTATTACATATTTTTGTTGTGTGTAGTGGTTTTTGATTAGTACTTAGACCATTTAAAATGATGGATATACCAGATGCAATGCAAAAAAGAAAACAAAATTTAAAAAGCATTTCTGGTCAAAGACACTGATATTTTTATTCTTTAACTCTGCTCAGTGTATTCTATTGCCTGTGCCACATGAAGCAGCAATCTTTGACCCATTGATGCAGGAACATAAAATGTCATACTTCCTTAAGTTGATTGCTTTCATGTATTCCTCCTATTTATGACGTGTATCTTTATTCTTCCTGGTAACCTAGGAATCACATTCAAATCCTCTTAGTCAGAGCTGACTCTTTTTTGTATGTATGAGCATCAGACGCTTCTTGAATACTGCCTAAGGATAATAGGACTGAAGGTTACCTTTGACATGGTTTCAAGGTCTGATTGCACATTGTGCCATAATCATTTTCTGAAGCATGCTGTGTATTTTGCACATGAACTGCCTGGACAGTTATGTTCAAGAGGATGATTGGCTTCTGAAAAAAAAAAAAATTAAAAATCAAAAGGGAAAGAGCAAAGCTGAATGTCAGAAGCAGAGAGAATACGGAGATGCCAGGTGAAAGAAAAGGCAGACACAACCACATGAGAACCAGATAAATATCCTATTGAATGCAGGCTGGATTTGGTGATGAGTCTTAAGACAAAAGGACCTTCAATTGTCTGAGTAGTTATTAAGGATTTATATATTTTGAAATGTATTGTTTTTATATCATGCTCTTTAGTTACTACGCAGACTGCCTCCTACTATATTTTTTGCAACTAATTAATTATCTAAAGCTTCAATGCTTTTCTATGGCACAAGCTGTGCCGCAAGAATAACTGAATGAATGCTATAAGTGTACACTGAAGGGAAAGTATACCATCTGTGACAGAAGTATTGTATTCTTTGGCTATCACTAAGCTGGATGTGAATTTGCCTAGTAAAAGCCCTGGTGGAATGACTGACAGGCTCGTGTATTTAGAAAATAGTCAGACCTGGAAAACCTAGCTTAAGCCAAGAACAAAAAAACAATTAGAAATACAGCAATACTATTTGCTTTCAAAATAGGTTTCTTAAAGGAAGACATAAATAAATAACAACATATTGTACATGCATATATTTTCATCTATATTACCTTTTCTGAAGTCATGCCTGTACTAGTGCTTAGTTATGCTTGAGAGCTTTGCTTATTTTTCATATTCTAATTACATTGTGTTATAAATTCTAATTGTCTTTTTCTTTAAAAGACTTGTTTTGAAATCCTCTGGAAATTTTTTTGATAAGGATATTCAAACTTATTTTGTGATAGTGGAAATCTAGGTTTCAAGTAAGCAATGAATTAACGTGGAAAATAGAAGAGATGTAGTATTTTTATGTATACTTCTCAGCAGAATATTTTGTTTTCTTAAGTAATTCTAATCCTCATCTACCTAATTTGTTGGGCTAAAATTTCACTTGTTTATCTCTGTGCATATCTTCCAAACACAGATAGGTATGTAACTCTTTACAAATGCCATGATTGTTATTGTGGAATAGTTTGAAATAACATACATTTATTTCCTCATGGAGAGAAAAACCTTATCAAAGACCTTGACAGAAATAGAAAAATAATGACCTGTTTTTGAAGAGCAATGTCTGGTGCAGTGGGAATCATGACATTTCCCACTCGTATTAACAAGTAGCCTCTTTGATGGCAAACAGTTCTATAAATTGGTCCTTGCTTAGTATACAGAATATCAGTGCATTAACACATTGTAGTCATTCTAAAATGCATTCTAGGCACATTCTGAATTGATCTGTATTTTTTGCCATAAACTGCCTTTTCTTTTGAATTTTGGTTTTTTTTCCGACTTATATGTTAACACAAAGTTGAATGATCAAATTCTGCAATTTAAGCTTTCCCATGTAAGATTTCAGTGAAGAAATAGAGATTACAGTGGTAGCTTTAGAAGACAGAACACTTTTGTGGTCATGGAACAGACAAACAAAAACTATCACAGCCATGTCTATACCAAGCTCTGGCTATTTGAAGTAGTGATTCCTTAGGCATGCATAAGATCTTTAATACATGTTTGTTCATGGATGTCTTTGTGGTCAAACGAAAGTGAATTGCATTTGAACATCTTGAAGAAATACCCTTTTCACAATCAATATATACTTACTTCGTATGTTGAGTTGTGTTATTAAATTCCTGTCTAATGTTTATTGATCTTTACTTACTTAGTGGGCATTATGTCCTAAAATCTAATCCCGGTCTTCAAATAGAGCAGAAAAGACTACATTGAATAATTACCAGTAAGAACACATGCTGTATCAACACAAAGGGAAAAGCTGGTTGTTTGAGTGATATGACATGTATGTTTGTTATAATTTCCATTCATTTAGTTAGAAAATATTTGTATCCTTTTATCTTGCCCTGAAGAATGTACTCAGTTGTGTATATGAGATGATATGTTCATACAGATAACATAAGCTGATATGCACATTAGCCAAGAAGAGGTAAGGATTAGTGATATACTAGGTGGAAGTAACCACAGAAGAGTAATCTAACCAAATCCAAAGAGAATTGCCATTCTAAAGATAATTAGTGGTGCCTTTTCCTTTAAAATAAAGGAGATTATGGGTGTGAATAAAGTACGACTGGGGCCTGAGGTCTCACAACTGAAGTCAGGAGCAAGACTACATGGATGGGGTCCTGCATAAAAGGGAGGCCTTGCTGTCAGGACAAAGAGCATATGAGTTATAGGCATGTCCTGGGCCCTCAAATGCATGCTGTTTAGAAACATGCATTTTAGTTTTTACATTCTCTGTGAACATATCAAAGACTTTCCAGAGGAACCTTAGTTTTCTTTATGGCTCCCACAGAGTTGGAGCAAAGAATAGTAGCCCCATAAAATTAGAGATCTTGGTCTTTCCATGAATATATTTATACTACTAGCATGACTGACGGACCATCACGATTCATACTGAAATCCCCCTTTATGGCTTTCAGCAACTTTATGTTCAGGGGCTGACTGGGAAACAGTGAGGATGTGAAGTAAGCAGAAGCCTAGTCTCAGCAGGCTCCATACACACTCCACAAGGGAAAGAGGCTCATTCTGGGAGTGCTCCAGAGCAGGAGCCTGGTTCAGTTAAATCACCCTCCGGGAGAGCCCTCAATCTCACTGACGGTACTGGGAAAATAGAAAAGACTATATTCCTTTATATAAATACTTAAATTCAGTTGCTTCACTTAAAGGAATCAAACACCTTTCTTCTGCGGGGGGTGGGGAACTTTTTTTTTCCCCCTCCTTTCTGCTTTTAATAGTTGCTGTAAAAGATGTCTTCATTTGTAATTTTTTTTTTTTTTTGTAAGAGCTAAGAGCTCTTAGAAGAAAGCAGGGGAGAAAGATTATAGGACATAATGCAGTGAGAGATACTGACAGCATTTACGGTTGTCAGTATATGGTGGGCACAAACCACAAAAAAAGCGAATGGAGAAAACAGGAAGAATATAATGAGATGATTACAGAAAAATACTTAGAGTTAGTAACTGAACGGAAAACTCGTGTCCAAACAATAATGACTTGGTCTAAAATACACTGAATTTTTAAGGATTATTTCTTTCAATTCTGAAAAATATTAACAACTGTGTTTGTTAGAAGTTAATTGAATGGGGAAAAATCAACAAGATCAATTAAAGATCGGTGCCACATGGAAATTTGAAGTGGCTATCAGGCTTCGCAGGGCCCAAGAAATGTTTAGTATTTTTAGATACAAAAATCTACGTCAGGAGAACTGATGGAAAACATTGTTTGGTGCTTCCAGGGGCCAGGAGTGTTTGGGGCTCACCACAGTGGATGATGGCAGGGCCTGGCAGCCAGGGCCCATCCCACCCCCAGCCAGGAGCAGGGCAGCTGGGAGGCACCCAGGGCAGCCCCAGCCCTGGGCATCGGGCACCTCCCTGGGGACGAGCAGAGGCACAGATGTGGGCCCATGGGTGGCCCTGGCTCGGTGGGGCCCACGGCCGGGCAGGGCATGCTGTGGGGAGCTGGAGACCCACCCTGCTGCAGTGTCACTGGGGCAGAGGCTGACAGCCCCAGAGGGCTGACATGGGGTCCTGGGCACTGAGCAGGGTGAGGGGAGCCCTGAGGAGCTGGGCAGGGACAGTCAGGGCTGGTGGCGCTCTCATGGGCCTGACAGGCAAATTTCAATGTTAAACAGCAGACTGGCAAATAGGAAAAAAAAAAAAAGTATGGAGACAGTAAGATTACTTTAGTCCTCTTGTTCTCTCCAAGGCTGTTTCATAGTCAGCTGTGTCAGAGCATATTACCGAATGATGTGCACATAGATATATATACAATTCTTCTTTTCAAAATGACAGGCTTAATAATCAAATAAATTAATTTGGCACTTGATTCTGTAAGGTGCTGAGCAGCTGGCTCTGATCCAGCAAAACGTTTCACTTCCACTTCAATCTCATTAATACCTCTGTTCATTTAAAATGCACTGCAAATTCATTGTTAAAAAAAAGGAAGAAACCTAAGCAACCTCTAAACCGAAGGGTGCAATTCTAGCAGATTCATTCATCCAGTGAGACATTTCAGTGTTTTGTAAAGATCTACTTTTAAACTTGTGAAGGATTGCTGAAAATCTGATTTGAAATATTTTTTTTGTTGTGAAATCATTATTGGTTTTTTCCTTCCCTTTTTTTTTTTTGTATGGTAGGTATGAAGGTATTTTCTCTCCTTACACTTTTTTTTTTTCTAAAAAAATGATATTATCAGGAATAGGCCTGGTGTTACCTAATATTTTTGAAAGATCACAAGAGGATCACTCTATTAAAAAGATATACAGCATATATGTATTATAATAATTGTTGTATTGAAACATATTAATGTGAAACGTAAAATCTTTAATGAAGATATTCCAATTCTTTGCTTTAAAATATTTGGCTGGTTTGAGTCTATCTAGACTCAAGGTAGGAAAGGGTCAGAAAATGAAGGACTAAGTCTCTAAAGGTCAAGTAGCACTAAATAGAATAGTATTTGTATATTTTCAGTGCTTGGGAACATGAGAGGTTATAGGAAAAATGGAAGCTGAAAAATAAGCGGAACAAGCGAAACATCAAATAATGACTAACCGCCACCACCACCAAGTGTGTTTGAACTCACAGCAGCTGTTTTTCTGACTGTAAGCAAGGCAGACAGCTTTTCAGAAAGAACAGAAAGAAAGAACCACTGCAAAACCTAAGATTAGTTGGGAGTTGAGGGAGTGGGGCGGATGTCACCTCCTTAGCTACCTCCTGCACTGAGATCCAATATAGGCAGGTTTTGGATAAGGATCTGAGAACCTAAATTTCTTCGGGAAACCTTAAAAGCTAGACGATATCAGAACTATAACTATCTTATTTTGACCTGGTTGTTGTGATGGGTAATAGTCTGGTAGATACAGTACTCACTTCAGAAGAATTAAACTGGGATCTTAACCTGTACTGAACATTGTGGAATATGTAACCAGTAATTCTGTGCTTAGGTGGATTTGAATCTGACTTCTGCCTTTTTCTACCCTAAATTTCAGCTTACTCTTCTTTTTCTCTGCTATTCCTGAAATCTTGCATTCTCAGCCACATATTTTCTCAGCTTGATGAAAAGAAACATTAGAGAATACTATGCAAGTATTCAGCATGTCTTGGTGGATAGGACACTTCAGGAAACAAGGTGTCTTCTTTACACTATCTGAAATCACCACTTTGTTTTACTTAATTTACCTTTTGTCTTTAGAAGAGGACACCATAGCCTGAATTTCCAATAAATAACATTGCATGGTATTTCCCATACTCAGTGGATAAGGCTCGTATCTGACATGGGAAGACAAGATAACCTTTCTGTATCTATGAAAATGGCCTAAGTTGTATACTACATTGAAGAATGCAGATTATACTTTTTGTCTTTGAAACTGAATTTCAACCAGAATGAAAAGAAATTGGTTGTTAAATAATTTGACTATGAAGGTATCAGACTACCTGCACAGAATTTTAATACTAAAGCATGAAAATGGAAGGTAAAATAAATTCTCTAAGTCTTTTAATCATAACAGAAGATCTTGTGATTTATACTACCATACATGATTCTCAAAATGGCAAAATATCAAACTCTTCTTTTAAGTGTTCCTATTTAGAAATTTTTTTTTTTACTTAAATGTTTAATGATGCTAACTGTATCTACAAGCTTGGATTTATGGAGTTGGAATACTTTCTACAGCAATATTACCTTTTGAGGGCTTGAGATGAAAAGTCTAGTTGGGAGCTCAGCTCATTAAGTGGACTGGGAACATCTGAAACTTGGATATATATTTATTTGTGATGTATTCTCTCCACATAGTAGAGGTAGGAAAAGTTAATCTGATTGATTTTAGGCAATGTGTTAGGAAGTAAATGAAGTCTTAAAAGTGTCTTCTCTGAATTTACTGCAAAGAATATCTTGGCAGCTCAGATAGGATTCACCTAAAAATATAGACTTTTATATCTACTTTATATTTGCAAATAATATTCCACTGAGAGACTCTTCTGAATAGCATTTTTTCTTCTCTTTTGGCCATTAAAAAATAATTTCAAGTTGTTGTAGTATCAGGAAAAGTTGAAGTCTTCTACTGATGGTGGGAACTATTCACAAAATGTTCTGCTGAGTCTAATCTAGTGTCTAGTTACAAAGGTTGTGGTGTTTTGAAGTTACTTTCACTTTTTAATGCATGTTTTTTAATAAATGAAAATTAAATAATAATAGTGTACCACAAGTTTGTTTATTCCTTTGCGGTCCCATCATTCCTGCATGAATTAATGTTAACAATATAATTATTTTAATTGCTTTAGTAGAGCCAAATACATTCTATAAAACAGTTTGTTGTTACATTTTATGTATGTTATTTTAATGAGGCTTGAGAATAGATAGCTTACATCAAATCATCAGTAGAAGGTGAGATGTCTACAGCATCATAAAATTTGTGGAGAAAGATATGCCGTTACTGTTGTTTGTGAAAAAATACTTTGAGTGCTTTAGAACCAATGAAATTTCTAAAACAGTGTCCTCTATCCTCCTGTCACGTGCACAAACATCTTCTTAGAGTAACTCTACCATCTTCAAGGTGCAAGAGAAAAACCAACCAAACAAAACAAAACCAGTCATCAAAGTTTCCGGCTATTTTTTTGATAGGAGATAGTGATCTGAAAAATGACCTTTCACAATCAGATAATAACTTAAGAAAAAAAAAATATTTGCACCTTGTCTGTCATTAATTCAAAATATGATCTCAATTCTAATGGGTTTTTGTTTCCTGAAGGGTTTTTAAAAATTAATAGGAATGAAGAGAGTACCGTTTTTAAAAATAAAAAAAAATACCCTGACCTTTTCAATCTGACAGTATTCAAAAGTGGTTAAAACTATATCAACTGACTTTTAAGGAGAATAATATTCTTACAGAAACTTATTACGAAATTGATAATTACAATAGATAAAGCTGATTATGTAGAGAGAATAGTCAGAAAGTCTATTAAAAAAAGAAAGAGGATGTTTTTCACGTGCTACATGGAATACAAAGAGAATAGGTACCTTGCAAGCTACAGCTGTTGAAAAAGAGTAAAAAAAATCCTTTTTTCAGCACTGTCACTTTCAAGTAATGGCAACCAACAATTTGATTCAACATTCAGGTAATGGTAACAGCTATTTGCACTATGAGAAGCTTAATACGTAGGACTCCGAAAGACCTGAAATGTTTAGGGGAATACAATTTGTGTATAATGGAATTCAAAACACAGGCTTGTCACTGGAGACGATAACTCTTTTCAATTTCTTTGTATGAGATAATCAGCAAGACAAGGGTAAAGGCTGCAGATTATTCAGAATCACCTGTTAAGGCAATGTTTCTGAAAAGAAATAGTTTCTTAGGGGTACGGAAAGGAGGCACTGTTTTTTTCACTATTTCCTGCACTATTAAAACAGTATTTCAGACTGAAGTTACCTGGGGGGGGGGGTTTAAGCATCCCTTTGATTTTGGTTGTGCTTTTTTTCCCCCGTAACAGTCATGTTTTGCCAGATTTTAGAATATGAAACTTTTGAGAAAAAAAACCATAATTAGCCTGATTGAATATTTGTTTTGTCTATGAGGTGAACAGAGCTGTGTCATTGCTTGATACTGCAGTGTATGCACAGAGAACATTTCTTGGGTTAGATTTTTGTTATGAGGTAATCTTATAACTCAGAGAATATGTTTTGCATTCTTTCTCTATACTGTATGTTTATTTTCTAAGTGGAACTAATTAGAGACTTGCTTGAATAAGGAACCTGGAAATGAAGTCTGTCTTATCTTGTAGAGCTCTGTAAAGAAGGATTTGGTTTCATCTCATTCATCAGATAACTGTTCAATAACAAAGGTGGAATTAAAACTTACATTTACTTCTGAGGCATTCTGATGCATTCTCTGTAATGACTGGTTCGTTTCCATCGTAAATAATTTTTGTTCCTGGGAAATAATTTGTCATTTTCAAACAGAAAAAAAAAAAAAAACAAAACAACAAAATGTGCAAACATATTAAACAAACTTTTAAAGTTATTTTAAAGCAAAGTTATCCTTTATATACTTGGCAATCTAATAAGCACTAATTAAATGGCATTCCCAAGAATATAAAATCTTATTATATGACAGTTATCCAATATCCTTAGCCAGCATTCTCAACTATATATTCTTCCCTGAGTTTGTTAAGAAACAGTGTTAACCAGATGTGTAAACTTTGGAGATAAAAATGACATTATATGTGTAAAATGCCAAATAAAAGTGTCATAATGACACACACACTGATGTCACTTACAATGCAAGACATGCTGAATGAAAGGAACCCCGACACAATTCCCAGAGGGGTCAGTGTACGCAATATATAATGGGAACACTGCCCCTCAGTTCAGAAACATGGAGAAGACCTGACAACATTAACAGCTTTGACAGCAGAAGATGTAGCTACAGTGTATGGCATCTGACCTTTAAGAAAAAAATCTATCTCCCCAGTTATTAAGTACAAAGAATAAAAAAAAAATTGTCAGAATGGAGTGACTGAGTCATCATTTCCTTCAGCATGGCTACATACAGGACAGAACAGGACACAAATATGTGCATAAATTGGGTTTTCATTTTCTTCCTTCTAAAGTTGGCAATTTACATTATTACATGGCAAATAAATATAATAAAGGAACAGAATATGGAAAAATATGGTAAAATTTCGTATACTTTGAAACCAACAAGTTGAAATCAGTTTATTTTTCACATGACCCCACTAGCAGCTATGTCTTATTCACATAATGTTCTTGTAGACAGTTGGATTCATGGCAACAAAACCAATGAATAAGAAAGCTCTTTGTGTGGCAGAGGAGAATATCTTAATTGTAACCGAAAGGTCCTGAAAGGTATCTAAGGGCAATAAGACAAATTAATAAAATTATGTATGTAAGACATATGTTTACTATTTCGTCATGAATGTGTAACAATTTTCAGTTTGTATTTGAGATGTTACATGCATGACTTTCAGATAACATTAGATATTCTGGTGTAAACCACCTGAAAAACATATTTATGAAAAAAGTAGTTCAACTATGACATTCAATTGATACGTAAGATGTTGGAGCAGCTCAAGAAAGGAGAAAGGAACAGAGAATCAAAGTGAAAAATTAAACATGGACTAAAAAGTAATCGAAGCATTTATTTCTCTTTCTCATAGCTTGTTCAACAACTTACATTCTATATACAGCAGGTTGTCTTTGCTGCTGTTGTTTCATTCATGTAATTAATAAATAACTTCCTTAGGGAAACAAAGTCATCTAGCTTGTCACTTGCTTTGTAATAATCCTGTGAAGTTCCTTTGGCTACCTAAGTCCAGTTTTTAATTATGGAAGTTATTAAATTGGTTTATCTTCTAATGGCCCAGTGGGGAAAAAGATGGAGTTATGGTGAAAATAACAACTTCTAGTCATGAAAAGGAGCCACTATTTTGCCATCCCTTTTGTCCTTCAAATGCAAGGCAGTATTTCAAATAAGTAGGATCTATGGGATATAACCATACTGAAATAATCTGAAATTTCTCTAACACATCTAATTCTAGTTTTTACAGAAACTTTTAATTGTTTCAGTTATCAAATACCTAGATACATAAAACAATTTCTTCCAGAAGAGCTACTGTGATACTGTAATGAGATTTAATATGCTTGACTTTCAATCCCATTCTCCTCAATTCTCCTAATAGGCTTCACCTACTATAGACTGAATTCAAACTCTACCCCTACACTCCCTCCTTTAAGTTATTTTGAATTCTAGCACATATGCAGACCAGGACAACTGACCTTTAAAAGAGAATGAAGCTAAGGACAACAATCACAACAATTTGCTTTTAAAAAGCCCCCATAAATATAGTTTTGGCTGAAATTAACAACTAATATGGAATTTTGATTGATAAATCTCTGTGTGGTTTTCTGTATAAGGATGTATAATCACCTAGATTTATTGAAAAGTATGCACAGGTGCAAGAAAATTATCTTTTACTCATAAGATTCCTGTAGGAAAGTTATGTAAGTACATGATACTCATGAGGAAAATGGGTGACATTCTGCATTTCCAGAATAATGAGATTTACAACTTCACTGCCACTTAATTTGCTCAAACTAGAAACAACATTGCTAAGAAACAACATTGCTATGCAAAGCATTTAATACACTAAGATACTCTTGAGACTGTTAACAAATGTGAAAGAAATGGAAAAAAAATCAGTGTACCCCTCAGCTACTTACATAAAGGGCACATTAGTGAGTTTTTGAATTTTCCTGAATTAGAAGACATCCTCATCTTTGTCTACAATTACAGGACATATGGCAGAGGCAACCATCTGCACTATCAGTTCTTGTCTGCAGGAATAACTTCTATTAACATTGTAAGCAGCCAACATGATTTACAACAACAACTGCTTATAAAGGGTACAAACATGCTGAATTTGATGTCTCTATGAATAAACCTTTGAAGACTGAATTCAAGCTCTACTTTGTATTATTATTCTGTTTCTTTATATCTTCCATGTGATTATGCATATGGCCTACCCAATTTCTAGCAATAATCTGACAATGCACCTCACTTACTTCCTTGGTTTTCACAGCAATATATCAGCAGGCCTTCTACTGTCCTTCTTGAAGATTTTCAGTTAATGCTTGTACAAGAAATGTCCTGTACTGCTATTAGCTTGGACTAGGGATAGGAATGTATACTTTTTGTAACTATTTATACTCTTACTTCTCTCTGTAATCTCCTTATCCCCTTGTTTTCCTTGCATACAGTTGGCATTTGCACCTGGCTTTCAAATAGGATCAACAAGATCAGGAGATAGTCCTGCTCTGGGCTCAAGCCCAGCATATATTGTATAGGGCTACGATCCTCTCCCTAAGCACTAGCCCAGCAGTAATCCTGGAAGGTCAGAAATTCACTACTGGGAAATTTTTAATGAGTGAACCTTTAGTATCAGGGACAAGCCATTTTAAGGTGCTTCGGGAATTTCGGCTGTGAGTTGAGTTGTGTGTATATATGCAGCCACTGTGGGTATAGCACAATACTCAAATAAATACATGTGGTTTAAAGCTCTGTTTTGGTATGCAACTATTGTGTGACAAGGATACCTTCACAATATATGTGGAATGAACAGAGTTTGCTAGGTCTGTTTTCAAGGTAGTTTAGTTGGACAATTTTTGAAACTTTAATCTCTGTTTGAAAATAAAGATAAAAGGTTGTAAGGTGAAAGATGTCATTTGTCTTCTGGGTTGTATAAAACTACATAGTACCGTAGTAAGGAAAGGACAGCATGTGTCTATATGTATTTCTGATATGCACAAGTTAGTCTGTTGATATAAATAGTTGTGAGCTGTGTTCTGCACCTCTTCCATTACATATTATAGGTAGAAATTGCCTAATGTTTCAAATTTCCATTTGAAATTTATATTCAAATTAGAAATGAAAGAAGGACTCTGGAAGAAAAGAGAACAAAAATATTATATAACTTCTTCATGTGTTGGCTGAGCTTTTGTTTTAGGCAAAGACATACATAACTTCTTAAGTTGAATTATTTTACCACCTTGGAATCAATTAATATTTCACACACTGTGAAACTTCTTTTACATGAACAAATTGCATATAAAGAAATAGAAATATTGAATAGTCTTTAAATAAGGAAAAGCAGAAAATCATTGTAGCAAACAGCCTATTGTTACTGGGAGAAGAGGGAATTCAGGGCTAGACTAAAATAGCAAGCTTTAGGTGTCTTCACTGTGAGTTTCTGAATGTGAGTTAGGTCCAATCAGTGAAGTTAAGGGAGCCATTCAGCTCTCACTAAAGTAGACACCTACATTTGGCCAACCAATACACTCAGTTCCATTGGCTGCATTGTTTAGAGTCCTATGGCTTGTAATGGGAGTGTAGACACTATCTTAGATGTTAACCTTGACCCTGAAGACACCTGAATTTAGATTTTTTTAATAAGAAATGAATAAAGTACTGAACATGTAAATACTCTATGATATTACTGGAGTTAACAGATTTATTTGATTATTATTAATACCCAGTGATACGATACTAACCATGCTAAAGACAGCATCAACTTAATCAATTTGGTCCTTGCAATAAGAGAAAAATAAATTGAAAAAGAATCACTGTGTGGTAAATAAATTCAATCCTGAGCTTTTTTCTTGCTCTCTGACCAGATAATAGTTTTCTCATCAAAATACAAAGATGCAATCTAGACAACAAAAGGATTCAGATATAATAAAGACTCAGATAGCTTTCATAAACATTATCAATGAGCAGGTTCTTAAATAATACTTGATTTCAAAATCATGTAGCAACAACTCTCAAAAATTCTCAAAATTGGCATCTGCTAGTAGCAATGGGAGCTATGTTTTTATTTTCTTTTTGATCCTATGTGATTATTTTTTAGCAATAATTTTGAGACTTCTGTTGATTGGTGTACTTAGAGTCAAAATCTTATTTATGGGAAAATGTACCAGCCATAGTGAAGTGAAGAAATCTGTTTCACAGCTAAAGACATTCATCAGTGGGTTTTAAGTACTTTAATTCCGACATAGAAAGATAATCCAATGGATTAGACACCTGAGCTTGTTAGAACATTTTCTGTTTATTCCTTTCTCTGGCTCTAGTGAGTCTCCTTTACTGCCTCATGCCTCTTGAATTTCTGTTTATTCAGTTTGGTGGCAGTAGGAAAATAAATTCTCTAAGAAGGATGTTGTCTAGAGTACTCTTGGCCTAATGTTTAGAACACTCTCCTGAAGTGTAGGAAATATGATTTCAGTTCCTGTGTGGTTGAATCAGAGAGAGAGAGAGAGAGATTTTTTTAATTTTCTGACATCCATCTCGGCTTCCATTGATACCTTAAAGATGACTGACGAGGTTTATCCAGTGGATTATCAAGGATGGATTAGAAGGATGGAATACCGTCTATCTGGTAGAGGTAACGAGTCTGTTAAATTTTGCACAACTTGTCCCAGAAAGACAATCCAGTTAAATGACTGGCATTTTCTTGGAAATATCAGGAAAATACAGAAATCCAATGCTTATAACACATTCACTTTGTATGCTAGAGATGTCCCTCTCGGTCTCCCTGGGTTTTGTTTGTTGTGGGGTTTTTTGATAAAAGATTATTTTTAACTCCTCTCTATGTGAATATAAAGGTCCCATTATGTCATTTCACAATCCACCTATTATTTATTTTGCTTTGAAAAGATCTCTCACTCAACTATTGCCACCAGGCTCTACCCCAATTGACCCCTACACACTAGCTTGATTTTCTGCATTAGTATTGCATTACATTGGCACTGGTATACTGGGCTTGCCTTTGGTTTTGCTTTATGATACTGTGAAAAGAGCAACATTCTCTGCCAATGTAAAACAAAACAGCTACACTGATGTAGCTGAAGTATTGCCCATTTACATCAGCAGACAATTTGGCCAAATGTTTAGGCATTTGTATCAGATTTATGAAGGAATGCAAGATTATTGCCTCTTTTGCTTTATCAGAATGCTGAACTAAAGCCCCAATATACTTAATAATTACATTAGTTACTAATTTACCCACAAAGAGTGTTGGTCTGATCCCTTGAATCTATGACAAATACTTGCTGCCAATATTCAGCAAAATGGTTTTTCCTAATAGAGGGATTTCCCACCAGAATACTTTCTCAGTGCTACTGTTCATCATTATGTACAGTCAGCTACTCTATTGCCACTATCTTTCACATAAAAGGAAATGTTGTATGTTTCTCCTCAGAGACATCACTGCACGTAAACAATCTTTACACCTTCTATAAATTCTTTATGAACATGTGAATAATTGCTAAGGATTTCTGTTTTATTTTTAAAAGTACTAGGAATTTTCTTATATAAAATCATATTAAATACACCCATTGAAACAAGTCAGCATTTAAACTTCAAGCTTCCCTTAAACTTAAGGTGGATGTGTATTCAGTTGTAGAGAAAATGTTTCTTCTCATTCTTTAAAATAAAGACATTAAGTGCTATGAAGAGAAATGTTCAACTTACACCTCATTTTTGCACTTATATTCCATTTTTATTGCAGAAGATTGTTGAGTTTTCAAGTGTGGCTTTGAAATTTCACTCATGAGTATTTATTATTCTGTTCAGCCTTTGGACAATGTACCTACTCACAACAATTTTGAATATTTTACTTTTGTGATTAATTGAGGAGAAGAAATGACATGATATATTAAAATGATCAAATAATTCATTTGGAAACTGAAAACTGGCCTCTTCAATCTGAAGGACTTCCTGTGCTGTGACATGAAAGAATAGCAGGATTAAGTAACATCTAAAACTGATATTGCTTCCCCCCCACACCTTATGGAAGATTTCACATAAACAGATCTTCCTTCGAGTGTTCTAGTGCATCAGATGTCTTCCTAATCTTATAAAAATATCCTGAGTGTCTAAATCAAATAAATTGTGTGCATTTTGTATAAACATTGTGGGTAAAATCCTGACCTAGTGGAAAACAATAACAAAATGTTTTCCTGAATTAAGCAGAGCCTACTTCAAATATATTAAAGTTTACTGTTACAGTTGTTATTGCTCCTATTACTAATGCTATTAGCATTATTTGAAGTGCAAGATTTTGGTGCTAGGTACACAGATTTACATTGATAATCTCTGAAAATCAAGTCTGAATCTGTGCAAGATGCATGCAGAATACATTCTAGCTATAGGCAAGAGTACATACTGCTATTTCCCGCAGACACTAAACATCATAAAACCCTGCTGATTTTCAAGGATTATCGCTTGCTACAAATGCTATCTTTACCTTTTTAAAATAAAATTTGCAAGTGCAATTCTGTCCTTTGTGTTTGCTTATGAACTTGATAAAGATAAATTTTTCTTTGTATTTATTTCCCTAATAATCCTGTGAGAGATTCATCCTTCGTACAATTTATGTTCCAAAGACTGAAACTACTATTTGCTTGTTCTACTTTGTGTTTTATCCTCCTATATAAGCCTTTGACACACAATATTCTTAGGGATGTCTGCCAATATCATGTTTCATAGCTACTACAGAACTGATTAGGGGATCTTTTGAAAAAATGAACGAGGACTGATTTTTCCCTCTTCAGTTCCACTAAGAAGAGATTGTTGTTGGTTTTTGGCTTTGGGTTTAGTTGGGTTTATTTTTGGAATCTTAATATGTAGCCTGAATATATGCTATGAAATATGAGTAACCTTTGGTTGTGTCAGGGGCCATATTTATGCTCCCTTTAGGCAGTACTTGCCCTTATGATTAATCGTGTTTTCTTCTGATGGGACTTATAGGAATGATACCTGTCCCTGTTAAAGAATGGACAGGCACAGAGCAGTAGGCAGTCTCTCTCCTCAAATTTTTTAGACAGGCAGTCACAGGCTAATGAGAGGATAACAGAGGCACATAGACAATATGGTGGTGGGAGAAGTAATGGATGATAATTTATTTGAAGGGAAGGCATTGTTAGCAGGATAATCTAGTGGAAAGAAACAGGAAATGGGCAGAGACGAAGAACGATAAGCTGAGGTGAATATACTAAAGAAAGGACAGCTAAGAAAAATGAAAATGGAGTAGAAGATTTAGAAAAATGCAGACAAAGAAACCTCGTTCAAAAATTGCTGATTATTTACATGCCTGATTTTGACTTCTACATAGCTGCTTCTACTAGTCTGATTTCTTTGTTGGCTTGTCTCTGCTGTCTGGTATCAAGCATAGGACTGAAGAGAGATGTGCCATTTAATGTCTTTACATCTGGGGAGAGCTTCCGCTTGCAGCTTGCATCAAGACAATGTCAATAGGAGGAGAGTCTCTAAGCAGTGCAACCATTGGTTTGGTTGCTTATGCTCTTACCAGTTTCAGCTAGTTCTTGTCTGCTGTCGTTTTTCTGTGTTCACTTTGCCTTATTTGTTGACCTACCCAATTATTACAATTCCTAAATAGCATAGGAATGTAATGGAATAACATAACATGGAAAAGTGAGCCAGCTACTGCATGTCACCAAAACAAACAAAGTTATTTTCTGTGTTGATTCAAATGATTTATCAATCTATTCTCAATGTTATAATAAATCTTTGCTATTTAGTTGTTTCCAAAACATTGCTTCCAGTAAAACTGACTCAGTGCTGCTTGCATGTAACAGTACTTAAAAAAAGTAACAAAGAACAAGGAGATATTGTTTTGAAAGTACACTACAAAAACAACAAGAGATAAAGATAAATCAGATGACAAAGAAGATAAAGGGAAAGATACCATTTGTTTATCTGTACTTATAACAGTAAGAGCTGTACTTTTTAAAAAACTTATGAATGATTTAATCACATTTAAATTTTTCTCATTTTGTATTTTTTCTTCTCTGTTGAAAAGATACTCTTCATTTCCTTTTAGAGTTACAAGTAATTCATTTTTGACAAGTGAAGTCCACAATAAAAGAGGATGGAAAACTGCACTATTTCTCTCATTTGCATACATTTATTCAGACAAACATTCATAAATTTTGTACTCTATATAACTAAAATTGTAAGGAAAGCCATAAAGCAAATGCAGTTTATTTTCTGCAGTGAAACATGTAAAAGTTGGATCTCAAGAACTGATTTTCTGACTGAAATCTCTCTCAATAGCCAGTTTGATGGCATTGTTTTCTTATTCACTTGTAACTCAGTTGTTACCTGTGTGAAGTTTGGATGGGTCCTGGCAAATAATACAAATAAGGCAAATAAGTTACATCGAATTGATGTAAAAAAAAAAAAATTATGAGGATGGTGAAGCACTGGAACAGGTTGCCCAGAGAGGTGGTGGATGTCCCATCCCTGGAAACACTCAAGGCCAGGCTGGATGGGGCTCTGAGCAACCTGATGTA
This sequence comes from Ardeotis arabs, assembly GCA_011801015.1. Classification (NCBI taxonomy): domain Eukaryota; kingdom Metazoa; phylum Chordata; class Aves; order Otidiformes; family Otididae; genus Ardeotis; species Ardeotis arabs. The sequence goes on from JAAGAY010005932.1 coordinate 18,410, forward strand.
GTTGGAGATGTCCCTGCTTTTTGCAGGGAGGTTGGACTAGATGATCTTTAAATGTCCCTTCCAACTCAAACCATTCTGTGATTCTATGATCACATATTACTCTGTCTAATCTTTTCTTCTCGTAACAAAATGGTCTAATTCTGTCAATCAATCACAGTCTTTCATAACCTACTATCCAACAACATACTGAAGATTATCTTTAATTTGGTAGACATCTTTTAATTCGTCCTTTCCCATCAGAACACTGTATTGAGGGAACTGATTTGTTCTCTTGCTGTTGTTATCTCTGTTGAAAAAATTGCAGTAATGTTTCATTTTATGGAAATAATAAAAATGGAAATGATATTGTCATTTGTAATCTGCAATGAATATTTTATTAGAAGTTAGCATTTTCACTCAGTGTTTGGGTATCCAGACACTGTAACATCCATTTATAATACTTAATTGTCAGAAGGACTGGTTTACCAAAGCAGATTTCGGTGATGTTTCTAGGAGTTTTGATGAGTTATTGAACAACAGGAGACAAAGCCTATAGTTTATAGGAGGCTTTTAAAAGTCTCCTGTGGAAAAGGTGTTTTAGAAAGATACTGTAAGAATAAAACAATATCTCTTCCACAAACTGTTGTTTTGTAAAAGTCAGGCCCATTTTACATTTATTTAATCATTGAAATAATCTAGTGACAGCTTCACTGTGAGAGCCACAATATTAAAATGAATCAGAGGGCATTAGTATTGCTTTATTTTCTGTGCAATGCTAAGTGAAATATAGAAATAAACTGACCATGTATCTTTATGAGGGATTAGGTAGCAAATAAGGTGGGAATTGAAATAAGCATTCTTACCAAAGTAAATAAGTTGAGCAAGAACAAAATTACTTCTGAACTTAAAGACCACTAGTAGTGGGAATGGAACAGACATCCAAATATGTTGTTATTTTTAAGTGTATGTATTATTCTTCTGTAGTGTTAGTTTAGACTTGAACTAGAAATGTGGGTGATAATGACCTGTTTACATAGTATAAACATTTGTCTAGCCTTGAGCACAGCAGATTTATTGGCAATCTCACCAAATTGTCTTTTTTTTGCAGTAAAATTTATTTCCAGGTTTAAAGGATATGAGCAATCTTTTTGACAAGTTTGTATTCCCATCTTCATAAATGAGACGGCTTGTGTGATTTGAGAAGAGTGAATCTAAAGTAAGGAAAAAAAACCCCACAACTAGAAAGAAATAGCCCTACTCCCATCTCAGGGTGAATTTGTCTTCAGAGGTATCTGTTTTGAAAGAGGTATTGAAGAATACTTTATTACTAGAATCCAGTCGATCTTTGGGCAGGGATACTTAGATTCTTGCTTCTTAGCTATTTAAATGATATGAATAATCTCAATTGTCCTCAAGATTTTGTGTTTGCTTGTGCTAGCATTTGTTCTTTTCTCCTTTTTCCAGATATCATATGGACACTCTGGAATTCCTGAGTACACAGTCAAGATGATAAGATAATAATATATTTTTGTTACACTGATACTGCATGCCACTCTACCACTGAGTTTGCTTGGGCAATAGGACAAGAATATGAAAGGGCATATCGTTCAAAGCATATTGATATCAATCACAAATACCGATCCTTTGGCTGTACTGTCCAATGCAGGATTATGTGGGAGCTCTGAAGATCTTGTATAAAACCTGTCTTGTCAGTTCTGCATTTATAACTGTGTAGATGCTCGTACAGCATTCATGTATATGGAGCTGCTGCAGAATTTAGCATAAAATAAATGACTGCATTTTACTTAAGCATCCATTTCAGAAATTCTGGGAGTCTGTTAGTAATCCCTTACTATTAGCTGCAGCCCAGAAGGACTAAAACAAAGGCTCATACCTCTTAGCCTACATAAAAAAATGGGCAGATTTGCTGTTAGGCAGTTTCCGTTGACTGACTAAAAGCAGAACGTAGATTATAAGATTGAGCAGGGTCCTTAGTTTTGGTAAAGTTAGATCAAGAGGAATCCTACTCTTAACAGCTTCCCTGAAGCATCTAAGTTTGGTTAAGCTTCTTTAATACCTTAATACCTTCAGTTGAGTTTAGGTAGACATAATTTTCATCGCTACCTAAGTATTTTGAGGCCCACTGTAGAGAAGAGAATTCAGCTCTGTATCTTCTTTGCTCTCTGCCGTGTATGTGTTCAGACTGTTGTGTGAGGGATTTCAGTGATGGTCCATGTAGGGACACTGTGGGAAATTACAAGCTTAAGAGTGCAGGTTGTGGAATACCACAGTGTCCCAACTATGGACCACGCAGTGGCATGTGTGAGGGATTTCAGTGATGGTCTGTGTAGGGCCACTGTGGGATATTAAAAGCTGCACGCAGCTGTGAGAACACGACCTTGGAGAGGGAGCTAGGAGGGTTGTTACCTCAGAGAGGGGAGCTAGGAGGGTTGTTACTGAGCAGTATGTTGCTGCTATCCAGGAACCGCTGTTAGCCAGCAGGGCATGTGCTTGGCAGGCCTTGCTGCATGCGCTGGCCACGCGTGCATCAACGCCAGGTCAGTACTCTTCCACTGAATCTGCTGAGGGTATAAACAGAGGCAGCTCAGAGCAGAGAGAGAGAAAAAGGACCCAGAGCACGCTCTACAAACAACAGGGGTGGTAAGACTCTCATAAAGGGAAAACAATACGCTGGTAACTGCTTATGCTAGGAACTGTAACTGCTTATGCTGGTAACTACTTATGCAAGGCTATAATAGAGCAATAAATACTGTTGTGCTTTTAAATATCATATGTCGGGTGACCTTTGTGCATAGGGATCCTACGAACCAGCTACAACTGTATGCATAAGAAAAGTCTCATAAGCAGACCACGACAGTAAAAATCTGAAAGGAAGACAGCAATCTAAGATATAACAATTCCAATTTGATTTTTCACTTGCTATGTTAAAAAAGATGAGAATTAAAACAAAAAAGACTTCCTGAAATGATTGAGAACATATCAAAAAATTATTGAAAGTTTGAACTAACTGATGTTTTCCTGTATTCCAGGAAAAAAAATCACTTTTCCAGTGCTAATGGGGCTTCAAACTGACATTGACATTTTAATGTATAAAGTTTTGCTTTTTTCACTCCTGTTTTCTGTCAATAGCTGAACAGACATTTAACATATTTAATACTGTACATAATGCCACAGAACAGAGTCTGTTAAAGCTCTAATTTCATATTTTGAAAGACTACTGTTGTGTTAATTGTATGCTAACTCTTTATAGACAGATAACTCTTGTAGTCCCTGTGTATAGTTCTAGTACTTATGGTCCTTAATTTTTTTATTCAGAGTTTTCAATGAAACTCTCGTTGATTTTAAGGAAGTTTATTCTGAATGAAAACAGTTGCATCTGTTATTATGGTTCTTTATCCAAATCTTCTCGTCAACGGGCATCTTCCTATGGACTTGCATCATTTTGAGATTTATGCTGTTGAAAAGGAAGGGTGCCATTTCAGCTAAGCTCAAGAGAATGGAGCTCACTTCCAAAGAATTGCAGATTTCATGTCTGATCTTGGATTTATTCTCAAAAGAATATAAGCACTCGATGTTCAGTTTTGTTGTGTGTTACACTATTCTGTCTCATTGCCCTTTCTGTGATAGAGGGATGACTACATTTTCTCTCACCAGTTGTTCCACTTATCTGTCTGAAGTCTAGGGACACAATTTAAAGCAGGTAAGTACTGATGTTAATGGCTAACTGATATTTTTGAAAATGCTTAATCCTTTGAAAAGTAAGATCTCTTTGAGTTCTCAATCTGAAGTTATTTACAGAAAGGGTTTCCTAGATCTTCTTAGTAATATTCAGAAACTTTTTCTCTTTTTTTTCCCATTTGATTCCTTTTTCTCAACTGCTTTTTTAAGGAGTCTTAAAAGACAGTGAGAATAGTGGCATAAACAAGTATTTAACTTCATTAATTCAGTCCGCTTATTGCAAAATGTTTTATTATTGAAATAACAAGCATTTTTAAAATAAATATCCAGCTGACTTCATGCTGACCATATAATAGTAAAGAAATATTCTTAAAATAGCTATGGTCTGATTCTGATTTCTACAAAGTCCATTATAGTGCCAGAACTAGCAAAACACTGCTTTCAAAGCTGAGTAAAACATATAAACATGGATGTGGAACCTGTGTTGAGACGTGAAAAGAAATAAAAAATATTTACGCATAAGAATTTATATTATTCAAAGCCCTTAGTTATACACAAATATATGACCTGCAGTATTGCAATCTGTCATAAATGCTGTCATTTTAAAGCAGTAACATGAAATTCTTTCACTGATGATCATAAATTCATCTATATGTGATTGTCCTGGTTTCAGCAGGGATGGAATTAGTTTTCCTCTCAGTAGCCAGTGTGTTTTGGATTTTGTAGGTGAAGAGTGTTGATAAAACACCCTTATGATATGAGTTGTTGTTAATGAGACCAAGGACACTATCCATCTTTCCAAGTCTTGCTAATGTGCAGATGCAGGAAGCTGGGAGAAAGACAGACAGAATAATTGACCCAAACTAGCCAAAGAGAGTATTCCATGCCATAAACGTCATGCTCAGTATATAAGAGGGGGTTGGCCATGGGAGGCATCCATTTTTTTTCCCATCTCTCTTTTGCGCTCTCCGGCATCATTCCCTCTACCTTGCTGCCTCCGTCTCCCTCCTTTGCTTGCTGCTCAGTTTTCACTTCCGTGATCACTGCTCGAGACAGGCTGTATCAGTCACTGGGACATGGGGTGGTGAGAAATCTTGCATTGGTCATTTTGTATATATTAATATCTTTATATTCTGTTATTGTAGTTTTCCTTTACTATCCTAGTAAACTGTCTTCATCTCAACCCATGAGTTTTCCTTTCTTCCAGTTATCTCCCCCATCCCACTGGGGAGGAGGAGTGCAAGGTTGAGTGAGAAACTGTGTGGTGACTCAGGCTAAACCACCACAGTGATCATGTGCTAGTAAGATCCAAAACTGATCTTTATGAGTGTATAATTTGGGTAAATCTGGAATTATCTTTTGTTTTGGGCTGTTATGTCATTAATTTTCTGTTTTATTTATTTCATTGAAAGAAGCAATTTTTTTTGTTTTATGCTATTGGAAAGAATATGAAGACAAACATAAAATGCAAAAGTATCAATGGGCTGGGCGGAAAAGAAAATCAAAAGCAAAATTCAATATACCATAAGTATTTCTTTTTATCGTGTTTCCTGATTTAAAAATAGCCAGTTTTATGATGTTTTATCTCTTTGGGAGAGAGTCACTCAACAGTGCAGCTGAACACACGTACCAAGGTATCATTTTTCTTGGGGGTGGAAGAAGTGGGAAGATTACGTAAGGGAGCTGGTTTGAAATCTCTGCTCAACCTAATTGGGAGAAGAGTGATAAACTTGGGACAACCCTTTTCCAGATGAATACCCCTAACTATCAGTCCTAACATAAAATGACATGAAAGAAATCCTGTGTGCATGGACTAAATTGTATTCAAAAATATCTTGAGAAACATCTGAAGCAGCAATGGTCATTCTAGCTTGAGGTTAAAATTGTTTCTCAGTTTATTGTGCGGCTTCCCTTACAGAAGTAGGCAGCACTGTTTACACTGAAGTCTAGAAGGGCAGAGGGAAAAGCTCTCCCTAGTGTTTTTTCTTCCATTGTCACTGCTGACAATTGAGAAAGTACTTTTTTTCTTTTTTTTCAATTGCCATCCAGTTCTTACTAATCACCAGCCTTTCATGGGCATAACTGGGAGGAGAGAGAGAGTGAGATGTAAAAAAGGACACATGAAAGGCCGCTAAAAGCCGTCCAGTGACAGTACATATTCCCTCAAAGCTCAATATGTAGTATTCCACCTATTCTTTCCTTCTGCATTGTTTTGCGAGCAACAGCAAGTACTAAAATTAAATCATAACAGTTAAAATTATGTGTACTAGGGAGAGTGATGTTTTACTACTGCTGTGGTTGACAGGAAGTTTTAACAGGTTCTCCTCTTTGTCCTTAACTCTTTAGATCTGAAATGTTAATAGTTTATTGCTGTTTCACATTCATATGTAGTAGTTTTGTGAAGTATTTTTCCTTGAAATTTTGAGGGACATGGTTCTTATCTGTAATGGGATCATTACAGATATGTTGTTAATAATATTTCTACATGATTTATTTATACTATTATTTCTGTGTCTTGGACTTCTCTTTCAAATTGTTACTTTCCCATTGACTCTCCTCTATCTAGAGCTGAGCATGGCTTCTTCCTTCCTGCTATTACAACTTAATAATATCAGGAATATCTTTAAATCAAATGTAAAATACATCTTATGTAAGAGATAATAATATATATATATTACTATATTCTTCATCATTACATAATGATTCCAGTATTTCTTTGGAGAGAAACTTGCATGATTTATATCTCACTTGAATTTGTCACACTTTAGCTTATAGCCTTTTTTGTTATTGTTTTTATTACTTTCCTGTCCTGGTTCTGGCTAGGATAGGGTTAATATTCACCTGAGCTGGGTGGAGCACTGGAGCTGGTAGCCCCTATGGCTGGGGCACCCTTGCTAAATAAATGAGGCTTTGTGATCAGAAAGATATTTTTACATTGCAATTAAGTCATGTCTCAATCTTCTTTTTGCAAAACTTCAGCAGACTAGGGCTCCAAAGTCTAAAGAATAGGATTACTTTCAATAAATGTGTATGCCTAAAATGTAGTAGATATTTATTACCATTGATATTAAAGGGAGACCTAGAGGATTAACTTATCTGTCTACACTGACAACATTTGAAAGTAGAGGAGATGAATCCTACTGGTTTTTCTCTGTCATTTTCCTAAGTTGCTACATTTTTTGACTTATCCCTTACTCTCACAGATATTTTTTTAAAGTAAAAACCTCAGAATGGATTGCAGTGTTCTTAGTAGGAATGAAGTCATCCCCCTTTTCTTACAAACTACTTCCTCCTTAATATATCCAAACACAGCATGTCTATCACACTGTAGTCTTCTCTTCAGTTGCTCTAAAAAAACCTAAACCTCTAGGGCTTTTTTAGTCACTGAGTTGTAGGCTACTGCCCGTTGCTCCTCTCATGTTCAGATACAATCTGTAGATATGGCTTCCATTCCTTATTCCTATATAAATCTGTGCTTTGCTTTGGATAAAGAATTTTTGTCTGAAGAACAAAGAACAGAACATTAAATAGATTTGAGTCATGCTGCCTGGGTGTTTTATCCTCACTGGATCAGTCATCTGTATGATTTATTATCAGTGATTTTCTGTTTACTTGCAGATTGTTGATGAAAACATTCATTTTACAGCATGCTGAGCTTAGGACTGGCAGCCATGTACTTCTTTATTCTATTATTAATTCTAAAAATTATTTTCTCTGTGTCTTGGGTTTTCAGTTTCTCTGCTCCAGTTTTTTCATTTGTAAAATAAGGATAATTCTACTTTGTAACTCTCAAAGGCATGGTACCAGTAGAGCACCATGATCTATCACCAAAAAAAAAAAAAAAAAAAAAAAAAA
>JAAGAY010005932.1:25962-42578 GCA_011801015.1 Ardeotis arabs
GCCTATACTGGTGTGGCTAGAAAGCATTTACACATGCCTGTATGTCTCTCCCATAGCCACCTTTTCCATCAGTTCCTTTTCCAGAATAGCAGAGCAGTAGGGATTTGTGCACTTACTGTACTTATTAATTATATTAATTATTTGGGCAATACCAGAAGAAACATTGACATAGACTTGTAGTGATTTCTGATAAAGTCCCTTGGTATTAAATTGTCAAAAAACATCTGTTGGTTTGTTTGGTTGTTTTTCAACCCAGATTCACACCATTTATTTCACTTGGTTTGAAAGGAGTCCTAGGTTCTTTAAAGTTTTGTGTAAACAGGATTTTTTTAAAATCCAAATTATGAAGTGAGGGAATTTGGAACCTGAAAACACAAGGGAACTTGGAATCTGACACTCTGAGATTTTAATCTCTCTGTGTAGCTGAAAATTTCTGCCAAATGACATGGATATGACCTAAGGTTTAAGACGTTGGAAGCAATAGATATGGTGCACTAGTAAGGAACTAAAATTTCTCAAATCAGACTATGAAAATTAAAATCCTTGTATCCATCTATCTTCTCACTGGAAAGGGTATCATAAATATTTAGATTTATGCTTAATTTTTATTTTTTTTAATATGTATATGTGTGTGTATGTTAAATATTTCAGATCAAGCCATCTTATCAAAAATACACTGCGCTCTCCAAGAGGTTGGGTATTTTCTTATTCTAATTTTCATTCTCAGACATTATGCTCTGGTATTAGACAACACAGATAAATACATCCATTCACTGATGAAACATCTTTGCAGCTCTTTCTCAGGAGGCTATTAATGAGATAAAAAAGCTTGGATAAAAATAGGGGGAGAAAAAAAGGAAAAACTGTGAATGAGCTCAGTGACCCACTTACAAAAATATTTGGTGACCTGCCATGAAATAGTTAGAGAATGAAAAAAGCACCATAAAAAATCTGCATCCTGTTGGGAACTCTGATATTTTCAGTGAGAGTATTGGTACAAAGACTTGTCGCAAACAGACAAATAGGGCTTGTGAGTCATTGCTTTGATCCCAAAGTAGCATGCAAGCAAAATTGTCGCTTTACATAAGGCAACAAATTCAGGAAATTATAACAAACAACTCACCAACTCACATAAAAGAACACTCACAATATCACAATGCTTTAAAAGTTCCACTAATTGTTAGCCAAATACCAAATACCACTGGTTTACTGCTACCCATGTATTCTGTATACATTTGCAATGCAAAAGCAAAGCCCTCACTATCTTACAGAGATGCGGATCTAAAATGGAGGGCTTTCTAACAGTACTCAACAAGTTCATTTTTTTTTTTTTAATATTCTGTAGTAAGCAGTGCTGGAAATTATTTCTGGAGAGATTATTTTATATGTTTGTTGAGATGTATATTTGGCAGCCCTGCCCTTTAGTTACTTGTACTGGATTAGATGCTCAACTCAGACACTATCTCCATAGACCTTGCCAATGCCTGACTCCACAGTTAGGGTCTAGTCTACAAAAGTAAACTGTTTAACTTAGCAGTGCAGTAAATGGAGAAAGATAGGCAGCTCTGAAGACCTTAGAAGAGACTGATTTTTTCTACTATAGATTTCTCCTAAGTTTAGACAAAGCAACCATCCTACAGAAATGAGACACCACTGGGAGTCTTCCCCTTAGGAACCAGTCTGACCTGCAGACTGAGGAGCAGGCAGAGTATAGAAAAAGCTATCTTTCATCTTACTCTGGTAATGTTCACTCAAGATGTGCGAAAACTATTTTACAGACTTACTCAGCCCCAAAGGAGATATTCCAAGTGATGATAGACTCTAGTCTTTCTGGTAAACTGGGTAACTATTCAGACAGGCTAGAAAAATCATGGGGCCATCAGATAAAGAGGCAAAATGAAGTTGTGAGCATGAATGATGACAACATTCAGAGAAGGGAAAATGGTAGTATCTGAGTAATTTTTTTCTTTTTAGATTTTAATTGTATTGCTGTTTAAATTCCCATGGGAAAAAAAAAAAACAACAAACCCAAAACAAAGCAATCACACTCCAGAGAGTAGGTTCTGCAACCTTCTCCCAGTTCAGCAATTTGTTTTTCTTACATTTCCTTTTCTAGCAATAAATACCACTCAATAGGCTGAAGTGTTTGACAAAAGACAGATTTTTTTTTTTAAGTTGTTACTTAATGAACAATAAATACACACACACATATGTATATATATAAAAATTCTACTGGAGACCAATATGTAAAGAAAACATACAGAGGGGGAAAAAAAAGTACAGTTCAAATTTAAAAACAAGAAAGGGGATTATGATTTATGCATAATAACAGTATGAAGTTATGCAGTTCTGCAAACACATATTTGAAATAACATATTCATCTATTATTTTTATTTTATGGTGACTGTTTTGAATGAGAACAAGACTTATAGAAGCAGTATTCCTTTAAAATTGTCCTACGATGTAAGTTGGAAAATACAACTTAAGATAATCTTCTGTGTTTTTAAAGAAAAACACTTTGCATCATATTTACATCCAAATAAAACTAGAGCAGTAACTAAACCTAGGAATGTTGAATGCCCCAGCTTATCCTCCTCTTTGTGTCAGCCATCTAGTGAATGGGCGTAATAATCCATTTACAAAATTAGCTGGTGAAATGCTTTGAATGTAAAAGAAAGACCATAAAATCCTGCTGGAGTTGTAGGTATCTTCAGTAAGAATGCTTTTATTGTCACAATATATGAAGAAATGGTAACAAAAAAGGGCAAAGAAGGATAAAGAAAAATAGAATAAATAGTAATTTTCATCTGATTGCTTTGTTTGTTCATGTGTATTAGTTATATAAAGTAGCCATTTTTTCTGTATCTAAGCAACACAAAATTGTTCCTTTTTAACAGTAAAATGTGAGAGTAAATAATCATTTTAATAGACACATACTGCAAAAGAAATAAATTACTGTTTTACTCTTCTGTTAAGTGTAAAGAGAAGCAAAAAATATATATTTGAATAAAAGGTCAACAATAATTGTATTTACTAAAAACTTTCAAAAAAATAGAGGCATAAATATGAAAATGTCTTTTAATTTTGTCTCTAATAGCATAGCATGAAGAGACTTTTGTGCAAAGTTACTCTAAATTTTGCTGCTTTTCATTGGGAAGAATAATTTCTTTCCTATCAATGCTGTATATAGGCAGATCAGAAATAGCTGCTTTGGAGATCAAAATACGAAAATAAATTCACAACTTTTTTCCCCCAGATTGTTTAATACTTAACACTTTATTGTCAGTATTCTTTACAAGCAGGATAGAGTGGAGGGGGGGAAAAAAATGTTTTGTCTAGTTACTCCTAGAGGTTCTTCCTTCTGTCGTAATCTTTTACTATCTTAAACAATCTGAAGGCATCAGAATGGTTCCAGGAAATAAATATTTTTATTTTTGTAACCGAATTTAATAAAGTTTTTCAGACTTCTCAGATACATTTTCTGCTAGGGAGAATCGTTTCAAAAGATCTGACTTTATCTCAGCTGAGTAACCAACCTAAAGTCTGGAATTGGTCATACTACCTTTTATAAAATACTACCTTATTTTCTTTTGCTGCAAATAGGTTTTTTTTCTTCATCATTTATGCCTGGTACCATTGTGTGATAATTGTCATATTCTCACAACTGTTTTGATAGATTTTGAGCCCTATAGCCTCTTAGCTTTGCTTGTTTTGTAGAGGATATGAGTTAATATCAACACATTGAGAATCATTTGGAGTGGAAATTAGTAAACTCTCATCTTTTACTAGTGATACATTGAATGTGGGTGTATCAAGAGTATTTGCTGGTTTCTATGCATGCCAGTTAATGCCAGGAGAGCTGGATTGACTCTGCAGGAATAAGACTCGTGGGAGATTTTGATAGCATGTTTCTTTTTTTTTTTTTTTTTGTGAAATAAGTGGTAGTACAAATTAGGATGTAAAATACCTTCGATTTGAGAAGGATCTTAACTGCTGTCACAACCTTGCCTAGCCCTGACAGGTGGCAGCAGTCTTTCCAGCCATCCCTCTAATCTGCACTGCTTCCCAAGAGGAATCTGTAATTTCCATCTCCCTCCTAGTTTCTTTAGAGAGCAGTAAGTGATCACCTCCTTCCCTGCTCTTTCATCACCGCTTTTCTGGATTGGAAGATGAGTCCTATCTGATACACTTCTGTGGGTGCTTCCCTTGTTTGCTCTGGGTGGCACGTGCTGAGGTTATGCTTGCTAAACCCTTAGAGATTAGTCCCATGAAACTCCTTGTCGGTGTGAAGAGTGGTTCCTTCAGTGGCAATTCAGAGCAGGATTGCAATTCAGTGTTTTAATTTGCTCTCTAGAAAAGATGGGGATTTTTCCTCCCTCCTCCCAATAACTATAGAAGTTTTTTATGAACATTAATATTCCTTTGAAAATATTTACCCCTGTGAGTACATTCCTCCTACTATTCATATCTCTATTTGAGAAGCCAAATTCTCAATATTGTTGTGAGTATTTTCTAGCAACTGATCAGATATGTGTCTTATTTTATTTTTGAAATGTGTTACTTTACTTTGAGTACGACAGTGTGCATTAGGGAGAGGAGAGGAGGATATCCCCAAAAATCACCTCTAGAAGTAGGGGATTCCCACTGCATGATTTCCAGTGGTCTCTCAGAAATCAGAAAAACTGAATCCATTCTGAAGAAAAAATGAAGGGCTAGAGCATAATTTGGAAGTATTTAGAAACCTCAAAATGTGTTCTAAAGCAAATTCTAGTTTAATTTCTTAATTCCAATATTTATAGCTTTCTCACATGATATTAAAATCACTACATGGATATGTAAACAGATACAGTGTAATAACTAAAATCATCAGTCTGAACAGGTAAGTTTATCGTGAGATTCATAACAAAAGATTTTTTAAAACTACAGAATAACAATTCATTATTGTTAGCCTTTATAATGATTTAGTGTTATAAAGTATATATTACTAATTAAATAATTAAGCACAGAAGAAAGCACCTAAACCAAGTACTAATGTACTAGTGGGGAAAGTCCCACATTACCTGGAATATTAAATTAAACAAATCTAATTGTCATTTCCTTTTCTAAATTATGAATGTAATAATTGAAAATTTAATTCTTCTCAAAGGGCCAGAATAATTCTATTAGGAAGCCATTATATACCACTTAAAAGAAGGAAGTTTATGTGATGCCTAAGAAAAGATGGCTATTGTAGCATGAACTCAGCTACCAACAGATGACTTCTATATTAAAATGTCAAAAATGTACATGTTGATTCTTTCATCTTGTTTTTAATGATAGCTTTACCTCACTTGTTATTACAACTTTAATAAGGACAAAAAGTTAAAGAAAAGCACCAAAGACTTTACTATTTAGATACAAAGACAAAAATACTGCCAGATAAGTAAAAAGTGAACAATGAGTAGGACAATCTCCCATCAGGGAGACCTAACAAGTCCCTTCCCACATCAAATTTATTTTTATGGTTAAATCGTTATTTATATATTATATTTTATGTTTATTTGTGACTTATGGTTATATAGACATAATATTATATATATAATATATATATATAATAGATACCGTCTCTCACAGCATTCTTCTAGAGAAGCTGGAGGCTCATGGCTTTGACAGGTGTACTCTTTACCCCATGGTAAAAACTGACTAGATGGCCAAGGCCAGAGAATTGTGCTGAATGGACTTAAATCCAGTTGTCGGCCAGTCACAAGCAGTGTTCCCTAGGGGTCAGTCTTGGGGCCAGTCTTGTTTAACATTTTCATCAATGATCTGGATCAGGGGATTGAGTGCTTCCTCAGTAAGTTTGCAGATGACACCAAATTGGGCGGGAGCGTCGGTCTGCTCAAGCGTAGGAAGGCTCTGCAGAGGGATCTGGACAGACTGGACCAATGGGCTGAGATGAATTGTATGAGGTTCAAGGCCAAGTGCTGGGTCCTGCACTTGGGTCACAACAACCCCATGCAATGCTACAGGCTTGGGGAAGTGGGGCTGGAAAGCTGCCCTGTGGAAAGGGACCTGGGGGTGCTGGTAGACAACCAGCTGAACATGAGCCAGCAGTGTGCCCAGGTGGCCAAGAAGGCCAACAGCATTCTGGCTTGTATCAGAAACAGTGTGGCCAGCAGAAGTAGGGAAGTGATCGTGCCCCTGTACTCGGCACTAGTGAGGCTACACCTCGAATACTGTGTTCAGTTTTGTACCTCTTAGTACAAGAAGGACGTTGAGTTGCTGAAGCACATCCAGAGAAGGCAACGAAGGTGGTGAGGGGTCTGTAGCACAGGTGTTATGAGGAGTGGCTGAGGGAATTGGAATTGTTTACTCTGGAGAAGAGGAGGCTGAGAGGAGACCTCATTGCTCTCTACAACTACCTGAAAGGAGGCTGCAGGGAGACAAGTGTTGGTCTCTTCTCCCAAATAACTAGCAACAGGACAAGAGGAAATGGCCTCAAGTTATGGCAGGGGAGGTTTAGATTGGATATTAAGAAAAATTTATTTCCTGAAAGAGTGGTCAGGCACTGGAACAGGCTAAACATGTAGACGTAGCATTTGGGACATGGTTTAGTGGACGTGGTGGTGTTAGGTTGACGGTTGGACTTGATGATCTTGGAGGTCTTTTCCAACCTTAAAGATTCTATGATTCTGTAATATGAGACCTCACTTGCTTAAATATGATGAGACTCCACCTGGAGCACTGCAAAGTACAGCATTGGGGCCCCCAGCATAAGAAGGACATGGACCTGTTGGAGCGAGTCCAGAGGAGGGCCACAAAGATGATCAAAGGGCTGCAGCACTTCTGCTATGAAGACAGACAGAGAATTGGGATTGTTCAGCCTGGAGAAGAGAAGGCTCCAAGGAGACCTTCCAGTACCTAAAATGTGCCTACAAGAAAGCTGGAGAGGGACTTTTGACAAGGGCATGTAGCGATAGGACAAGGCATAACAGCTCACAGCTTTAAACTGGAAGAAGGTAGATTTAGGTTGGAAGTTAGGAAGAAATTGTTTACTCTGAAGGTGGTGAGGAACTGGAAGAAGTTGCCCAGAGATGTTGTGGATGCCCCATCCCTGGAAGTGTTCAAGGCCAGATTGGAGGCTTTGAGCAACCTGGTCTAGTGAAAGGTATCCCTGCCCATGGCAGAGGGGCTGGAACTAGATGATCTTTAAAGTCCCTTCCAATCCAAACTGTTCTATGATTCTATGAGAGTATGACTGAGAATAAGCCTAACTGAATCACATGTAAAATCTTCAGTGATATTTAATTTAAAACTAAGAACTGCAAAATTGAATGAGGAGTATATATGTCTTCTAAATCATCAGATATTGGTCAAGACTGGTACAAAATAGCAGAAATATTTCACTTGTTATGAAAATGTGGTAGGGCAAGATTCATCATGACCTTCCAAATTTATTCAGAGCTTTATAGAAAACTTACAAAATAACATGTTAAAACAAAGAAGCAACTCCTTGTTTTCGTTGTTTTAAGCATGACATAATATTCTCTTCAAATCTTTTTTTTTCTAGTTGAAGAAATGCCTCAGATTACAAAAAAGCCCACCTAATTTGTGACTATTTTATGAAAGTTGTTTGCCAAACATCATAATTATGAATATTTAGCTTGATGTTTTCCTGGGAATGCTCTAACTTAGAATTGTCAAAGTACACTTTAATATATTTAGGATCGCTGTGTGTAAATGATTGGATTACTGAGGCTATGAAAGTGATAAGAAGGGGTTTATGCTTGCTTTTTTTCTTTTTAAGAAGCGCAATTGTGGCACACAATAGTTCTACTGTCATGGTAAACTCCTCCTTAGAAACACTAATTCAGAACATTCCGTGAGTTTGAATGTGCAGCAGAATTGATTTGGTTCACTTTGTTAGAACTGTGAATGCTGAGGCACATTATTTAAATCCATTTATTTCTCACAGGGGATTCATTATGTGCAAAACCAATCTGAGACAATCTATTTTAATATATTCTGTGAACTTCAGCGTCAAAGACTTCGAAAAAATAGCTTTGTGAAAGACTTCGAAAAGATAGTTTTGTCAAAAACTTATTTTTAAAAAAAAAAAAAAGAAAATTTGCATACAGGAGTTTTTCCTATCAGCAGAAGTCACAAAAAAAAAAAAAAAAAAGAGTATAATACTAGGAGTTGTAGAAATCTGTTTATTTGGTTCCTGAAATACTACCTTATCTTATTCAAATCTTTGAAAGCTGTATTTTTAATAGTAGATAGAGATAGAAGTGCATGAACACTTTCAACATTCTAAAGGTTTCATTTTGGCAATTTCTGAAGCTACTTAAGTAGACCACTCAGCACAGGCAACATGTACGAGACATGAGGGATGGGAGACACAGTGGCAATGTTGCTCTGCCCAGTGGCTTCTGGCATTGGGATGGTTCCTGAGTGCCCTGCAAATCATTGAAAGAATGAAGTTTAAGCTTTATCACAGCCTAGTTAGCCTATATATAGCTGCAGGGTTGTAGGGTCTAACTTTGGGATACAGGCACCTAAGACAACCTTACATGCTAACCAGACTTCTGGTGTAAAAGATTTAAGTACACCCGCATGTCATCCTCCTGAAGACTGACATTTAGGTAAATTCAGCAACAGAACTCATAACCTTTGCAGTCTTTTTTACCAATTAGCTTTGACTAAACGCAAAGTAAGTTTGACCATTTATTGAGCATGTTAAGAAGGAACGAAAACTAGAACACCAGAAGATACTTTATTTTTCTTCAAGCCTTTCTTAAAAACTGATGCCAAAGGAAATTTGATATTGGCATATGCCAATATCGTCCAGCATAAAAAAAAATGATATATATTCTATGTAATCTACTGCTTTAATACATCATGGTTTTGTTTAAGTGCGATACTTTTCCAGCATCCACTGACAGGGTTCTTCTGATCTAGTTGGGGATGTCCCTGCTCCTTGCAGGGGGGTTGGACTAGATGACCTTTAAAGGTCTCTTCCAACCCAAACCATTCTATGATTCGATGATTCAGCAGGCATTGTAAGTGTTGCATAGGAAATTTCATTTTAAGGGAGCATTTAGTACCAAAAAAAACCCTAGTGGATCAAGATAAAGGATTATGAATCATTTATTCTGGTTGAAAACCATTTGTGCTATGCCTTTCTCAAAGGAGTCTGTATAGTATAATTATTAATAATTTTTAGAAGATTTATACAGAGTATGTAGAATAAAAAGATGTTTAATAACACCCTCACTTTTCAACTTTATTTTTGGCTCCCAGGAATTTTATTAAAGGTTTTGTCAGTGATTAGTCACTGTCAGACTAGCGAGTGGTAAGGTTCACTTCTCCCCAGTTCCTTTCCTTAGTGCTTTGTCAAGGAGCTGAGCATTTTTCATATTATTAAGGATATTACAAATTCTAGTCAAATATTATCAACAGAGCTGATTTGTCTGATTTCTCAGAAGATCCAACTGCATGTTACATGAGCTTTCAGAACAGCATGCTACTTAGTTTATGGGTTATTAACACCATACTTCATTGTGGTATGCACCACAAATAAATAAGGGAAGGGTATTATGAGTTTTTTTCAATAGAGAAGTCAGAATGTAGTTAGCTTCTCAGAACAGTTGAAAGTAATGCAACATTCCTGCTTATTTTTAACAATTCACTATTAACTTAAAAATATGTACTCATGGTCTAATGATTTAAAAATCTGCCGCACTCCACATCATGAGAAGCTCAACTCCTATGTGAGCCTAAACATAGCATTATTTATAATACAAAATATAATTGTGAATTTTGTTTCACTTACTAATAGATTTTTTTTTAAATTAAAATCACAATGGATGGTAGAGAAATAGTGGAAGTGCTTTTTTTATGCAGAGTCAATTTAGCTTTTCCCTCTGTACCATATGTGCTTGTTTTCTGTGCTTATCAAAAACAAGCATTTTGCTTCATCAGTGTTCTAAGTATGGTTTTGAAGGCAATGTCTAGAATTGATCCATAAGCAATTGATGGCTCCCACACAGGGCACTGATGACTGTCCAGGCTTCAAGACAGCCGAATATTACTGACACAAAATCTCTTTCCTGAACAAAGAAGAGTCAACTTGGATGCTTTTTTCATCATAGATTAACTGGCACTGATGCAGTAGCTTCTGGCTTTCAAATGGTGCTGAGTGAATAATAGCTGGTGCATTGGTCCAGGTACAGTTGTTGTATTCCATTTCTGTGCTTGTAAGCAAAAGAAAGAAAGCAAGCAGCAACAGCCACAAATAACTGAACTAAAGTTTGTGGACATATAATGAGGTGCTCTGTTTGTGACCAATGTCTTTCTCTCAAGTTAATGGTTGAAAAGGATTTGCTCTTTAAGTGTATATATTTGCTGTTGTTTTAGATGGCAATACAGTTATTCTTCCTTAAAACCTTAAACTCTGAAACAAAACATTATGAAAATAAAAATTCTAACTGGAAATTCAGGAGTTTGTTCTTTTCATCTGCTTAGTTACATAGTTATTTCCATTCTAACTAAAAAAGGACAATTTTAATTTTAATAGAATTTTAATTCTGAAGTTAGACTTCAATATTCCAGATGTACGATATTTTGCTGTCTTTTAATATTTCTAGCTAAAAAAGAAAAAAAGAAAAAAAGCACAGTTCATTTTCAGTTTTATAGTCTAAGCTGTCCAAATGTTATGCCCTCTTTGCTAGTTTAGGAGCATGAAGTTTATACCCGAGAACAGGAAGCAACACAGCCCAACGAGGTAACTCATTGTGTCTGCTTCTTGCAACTGAGGATAGTGCTTTAGAGGAGAAGACAGTTGTTCGTGGAGCAGAAGACATGTGAGGCCATTGCTAATGATCACTTGTTAACCATCACCCTCTTCCAAGTGGTCAGTCCTCATAAGAAGTCTGCCATTTGAAATCACATAGCCTTTTGTAATAGATTAATGATGTCAGGCTACCTATTAGGAAAATATTTTTTATTAGATGCTCCATACTCTTTCTTGCATTGTCCTACTTTTTTTTTTGCATTTAAATGTATTTAACTCTGCAAGTAATCCATTCTAAATAAACAAGTTTAAATATTTTCTTTTTTCTTTTTTTTTTTCTTTTTTTTTTTTAATGATGTGTCTTGTGTGGTATATTAATTGTTCAATATGTGTTACTCCTCTGCTTTCTGATATTCCTAGTTTCATGTAGGTTTCATCTATATTTTATAATAATAAAAAAACATTTCCAGCTTTCATAGACCTACAGCACGCCTCTTCTTGATGAAGTAGACATGTATAAAAAGTGACCAGATGCTTTAGAAGTGTAGATCTGTGTCACAGCAGTGGAATAATGTACTGAGTCTTGCTGGGATGGAGTTAAATTTCTTCAGAGCAGCCCATATGGTGCTGTGTTTTAGTTTTATGGCTAGAACAGTGTTGATAACACACTAGTGTTTTGGCTGTTGCTGAACAATGATTCCACAGGGCCACGGCTTTTTATTTTTCCCACTCTGCTTCAGAGCCAGGAGGTGGGCAAGAGGTTGGGAGGTTAAGCAGGAGTCAGGACAGCTGGCTCAAATTCGCCAAGAAGATATCCCATGCCATATAACATGATGACCAGAGGACATAAGATCAGAAGAAGTGGGATGGGTTTGGTTTCTAAGTAGCTGTTGTTCAGAGACTGGCTAGGCATTGATCTGTCTGTGAGAGTTGTTCTTTTCTCTTTCTTTCACCTCTTACACTGTCTACACTGTCTTTATCTCAGCCCACAAGTTTTATTTTGTGTTTATTCTTTGCATTATCTGCTTGTCTATTTCTGGGGGGGGTTGGTGACTGCATGAGCAGCTTTGTGGATGCTTGACTGCTGGCCAGGGTCCACACACTACAAGTAAGTAGTGGCTCATTCAGTTGTTTTTCTGTACTCATAGTGCATTTCCCTTGTTAAATGTTATTGGATTTGACCATATATATCAGTCATTAGAGAATATTTTCAAAGCATAGGGAAGCATAGGGTGAGTGAATACACCAGGTATTTGTCAATCTCTTCTCCAACACACACAACTTTTTTTTTTTTTTTTTTTTCCCCTGGCAATGACATTCTTAGAGCAATTGATTGATTCTAGCTTGTTTTGTTTTGTTTTTAACCAGACTATTTATAATTCATTCAACAACAATCTTTTTATTGGACCTGCTGTTTTATTGATTGAATTTTGTGTAATGGCAGGTTTAACTTGTGAGTATTTGGATAAATAGTAAGTAAGAAGACAATAGATCAATGAACATGTTCTGCAATCTTTGTTGCTGTCATCTTTATGTAGTATTTTTTTTAAATCTACATTTATAACTATTGGCAAAAGCTTTTTCAGTGGCACCTCATATAGAATTATACGCTACTCATTATGAATAATGATAGAATTTAATGTTGAAAGTGTCTTCAATCTCTAATGCTTTAGAGAACACTCATTGGCCTAATTTCATTGCACAATAGTTTCAGAGCATTTTACAACCAAGAAAGCAAATTTAAAAGCCATTAAGATGTCATGTACAAATTTCAATTGGATTCATTAAAACTATTTAATTGTAGAAATATCATAATGGCTTAAGTGAAGGAAACTTGTTGACCTATCTAGTGCTCTGATAAATTTATGCTCTCTAAGAAGCTTTTCACTATTTAGAAATTGGTGTAAAATTAGATTTTAAATCCTGTTCAAATACATCCTATTGTCTTTTCTCATTCTATTCCCCCTAAGTTTTCTTATAAACATATGTTATCCAGGATGTTTTCAAAAGGCTTTTATGTATTTAAGACTATATATTCTTCTGAATTATAAAGAACACACTTTAGATTTCAGTACTGAAACAATATAGAAACAAATAATAGTATTCTGACTTCACTCTCTATTATTTTGTACTGTATGTGCTAATGAGATATTCTTTCTAGACAAGCAGATTTAGATTTTGTCTTCACAACAGAAGTAATTTGAAAGAATCCATCAAGGTAGAATCATAAGAAACTGTTTTCTTGTTTAAGCCTGAGTTAGAAAATTGGATTAAAGACATCACTATCCTTTAACATAATCTATTAACTCATATGAAAACTATGAACTGAGTTGTCTTCACTACATTTTTCTCTTCTCTTCTCATATCTTGAGTTAAAATATAAATGAATGTTTTCTGGAGCTGACTAGTGTAAGTAGTCATAGCAGGCAGAAATTTCTTTCAGTGACAACTACTTTAGAATAGCAGGCCATACTACTGGTTGAGCTACTGAATATTTTAAAATTTGCTTTGACAGCAGCACCTGCAAATTTCAAACCATTTTGCAGGTGAAGGAAAAGCATTATTGTTTTGTTTTCAGGATGAAGAAGTATCTGTGAACATTATTTCTGCACAGACCCATACATGGCCACTCCTCAGTCCTTCCACTTGTCTTAATCAGTAGATAGTGGTCTCAGGCTCTCTCTGTGCAGAGTGAGTCTGTGCAGCAGTGATGCTTACTCAGCTTTTCATGGGTGATTCATGCTGCAGAAAAACTTCAGCAATGTTTTTCTTTCTGCTAACTGTGTCAAGGACACCATCACTCTGTCTTACATCCCACCATCTTCACATTAAAATTTAAAAAGTACTATTAAAGTTATGCATAGAGTCAAAACAAAAAGGAATATATTGTTACACTGAGTCCAACCAAAGCATCATCTAGGCAAACATCCTGTCTCCAAACACGGTTGAGGATGTTTGGGGTCGGTTAGGGAATGGTAAGCATAGAACAAACTTATATGATAATTCCCTTAAATACTCCTCTTTCCTCCAACTATTTGTATCTCAGACTTCCTGAGCCAACTGTGGTCTCTATGTAGTCAATAATCCCCAAAGGATTTCACTTCGCATTTGAACACTTTTAACATATGAGTTCAGTGGGTACACTTTTACAGTGGTGAATGTGATGTATACAGAAAAAAGCTATTAGAAAATATGAAGACTCTGCTGTATGCTTGCCATTTGCTCTTTGCTTTAAAAAGACCCTACTCTTGAGATTTTCAAAAAAGACATTGTTATGCTTTGAAGTGTAGTCTCTTGTATCTTATTTATATTACTTATGTCATATTTCTGATCAGATGCTGTACAAATCCATCTTGTGAGAATTTTGCCTGACAAATTGCAACAGGCTCTACAGGTCTGGGCAGCAGTTGTAAAGAGGAATAAAGACAAAAATGTGAAGCCAGACAATACAGCAGAGGCTTAGAAAGGAGGAGATAATTAGATCAAAATGCACTAGCTTGTTGATTTTGTACAGATTTCCTGATGCTTAATTTCTCATTGTGGTATCATGGTGATTCAATGTGCCTTACTGAGTTTGCATCAGCTTTTATGTAAGGGATATGTCTCAGGAATTAAACTTTTTTTTTTTTTAAGAAAATCTTTGAAGGGCAGAAGAGGAAGCAAAAGTAATTAATTTGCAGTGAAGTGTGTACGTCATTTCAAGATGCACTTTTAAAATTGATTGTAGTAGCTACTAAAATATATGATAGAATGTGGATTAATCTTTCATTATTTGTATTTTTCCCCCTTAAAGGGAAAAAAAATATATAATTGATTAACTTTCTGTTTTGTGGTTTTATTTAAATCTTAAAGTCAGTACAATTTACCAGTACTAAATTGTATTTGTAAATTTTGATACTATTTTGACCAATTAAGAAGATACTGGCTTTCACACACCAAATCAATCTTCTCTATTTTCACTGGGAAATTTTATACTCTCCACTGTAGTATAACTTTAGAACAAAAAAAAATCTGTCCTAAGAGGTATTCCTTGAGAAAATGAAATATTTGTTTGTTTGTTTGTTACTATTGAAATACATTACTGCAGTAGCCCAAGTGCAAAAAATCACAACAGGGGAATCTTTTGCATTTATGGTTTTCCTAGCTTCCCCGTAAGTTTCTAATAATTTATAGTCTATTACAGCTTGTCATGGACTACAGAAAATGATGTTTGCACCCATGTGACTATGCATACCAAATGGAAAATTTTAAGATTAGCATTAAGTGAGCATACAGCAGCTCATATTTCGAGGGAGGTGATTCTGCTCTCCACTCTGCTCTGGTGAGAACCCACCTGGAGTACTCTGCCCAGTTCTGGAGCCCCCAACATAAGAAGGACATGGACCAGTTGGAGAGGGTCCAGAGGAGGGCCACAGAGATAATAAGAGGGTTGGAGCACCTCTCCTATGAAGAAAGGCTGAGAGAGTTGCAGTTGTTCAGCCTGGAGAAGAGGAGGCTCCAGGGAGACCTGATAGCGGTCTTCCAGTACCTCAAGGGGGCCTACAAGAAAGACGGGGAGAGGCTGTTCAGTAGGGCCTGTTGTGACAGGACTAGGGGTAATGGTTTTAAAATAGAGGGAGGTAGATTTAGATTAGATATTAGGAAAAAAAATTTTTACAATGGGTCTGGTAGAACACTGGAACAGGTTGCCCAGAGAAGTGGTGGAAGCCCCATCCCTGGAAACATTCAAGGCCAGGTTGGATGAGGCTGTGAGCAACCTGATCTCGCTGGAGATATCCCTGTTCCTTGGAGGGGGGTTGGACTAGATGACCTTTGAAGGTCCCTTCCAACTCTAACCATTCTATGATTCTATGATTTACATTGAGATAGTAAAAGAAGTAACTGTGAAGTATCTATGAAAAATGTAATGTAGTATAAGTAGTTTTGATTGTTGTTACCACTGTTCCACTTTTCACATAGAGCAGGCAACTTACTTCTGTCACACATACCTTTATTATACAAGCTTTCCTCTACACCTGGTGTTGACAGAGGAATTCAGATATCATGGCTAACCAATATGTAATGTATAAGTAAGGAAGCAGTGAAAAAAAAATCTGAAGGCAGATGTGTAGCTCAGTGTCTAGTTCTGCTTCCACTATTTTGGGAGCAAATGAACAGAAAAAAAAAAAAAAGAGAGAAAGAGAGAAGGAAAGTAAAGACACAAAGCAATGAAGGAATGCTCACAGCTGAAATGCAGGCTTTCAGCCAGCCATCAAAATAATTTGATATGGATTAGTCCCGGGGACTAAAATACGAAGTTAAAGAATAGGCTTTTCCTGCAGTGATGTAATACTGGGTATTATTTTTTGTGTGGGAAATGGCAAAGGAAAGTTGTCACAGTACATAGTACTGTGTACATTTTTTCCTAAGTGTATGTATTTTAATTTTTTTTTTCCTGTTCTTTTAAAAGTGCATTTAGTATTCATGCCAATGGTTAAGTTAGTAATTCCTCAGTGTCGTAGTTCAGCCCTGATCGGGACCAGACTACGCAGTCTCTCTCTCACTCCCCCCACCCTCCAAGAGAATAGGGAGAGATAATAGAAGAAAAATGGCTCGAGGTTTGAGATAAGGACAGGGAGAAATCCTTAAAGTTACCGTTACGGGCAAAACAGACTCGACTTGGGGAAAACTATTCATTTATTACTAAAAACAGCAAGATAATGAGACAGAGAACAAGATAACCTCCCCCCACCCCTCCCTCTTCCCAAGCTTAACATTATCTCTACTACCTTCCCCCCTGAGCGGCACAGGGAGGAAGAGGGAATGGGGGTCGCAGTCAGTTCATCACGCGTTGTTTTACGCC
>JAAGAY010005933.1:0-29333 GCA_011801015.1 Ardeotis arabs
TAGTGTTTTTTTTTTTTTTTTTTCACCCTCAGTTTTTCTTATGCTAACTTAACACTTTGTGGCCTGTACTAGAGAATTTGCAAATATTCATGAGCTTCAATGTAGGGGATAACAGGGTACTCTAAGGATCACTGTACAGAAGGAAGGTAGTAGTGTTTCTATTTAGCAAGCACCGTACTGCAAAATACAGCTTTCAAAATAAAGTTAAAAAGATATAGTATTATTTTTCTCTTAAATGCTATTTGAATTTATAATGCAATAGTGATATGCAAGGTAAAATCTACTCCTAACATGCTTTAGAGTACGTAAAATAAAATTTAAAAAAAAGGTGAACTGAGGATCTTTCTATGATGACTAAGTAACTTTTTAAACTTTGAGCACATTAATTTCCCAGTTGGGATTTAAGATAAGCCCATGCATAACTCTTTTTACAGAAACAGCATTGAGTGAGTCTGTGAAATAAGTAAGCATTGCTATGCCTGTAATACTGCTAGAGAGACTCATACAGAAATTGAATAAATGACCTGTCTGAGGAGGTTCCTGAAATAGAGTCCTCTTTCCACTTCAAGTCTTGTGTTCCAACTACAGCACTATCTTACCTCTGCAGGAAAGAAAACACTATTTTGAGAAAAAATATAGTTAACTTGTGAAATTCACTGCTGTAGAAGACTGACCCAAATAGCTTACTGAAATTCAGAATGAGACTGGACACTGACAAGACAGAGGCCATCAGTACTGATCCTCTTCTTCCATCTTCTTTTAGCCAAATACCAAGGCGTAGTGCCATAGGTGCCTAAACCTCCTCCTGAGTTTCCAGGGGCAACTCAAGCTGCTTGCTTTCTAGCACTGTTTCACCTCAAAGTAATTAAACTTTTTGAGGGTGGTATTCAGCTTGTCATTAAGAAATTACATTCAGCTGCCCACAGTCGCTTTTGAGAAACTCTAGAGTATCCTAAATATCCTAGTTGGGCTGACAGACACAACAAAAAAAAGATAGGAGATCTATGTCTTTCAGGAGTATTCTTCAGAGTCTTCTTGAACATTTTAGGTATCTCAAATGCCAGAAGACATCAGTGCATTGGGTCTCTAAACAGAAAGGTCTACTGTGTGTCTGTGTTTACTGCATGTCAGTGTCTTCATTTAAATGAGGTGTCTAAATTTCTATTATAGTCAGTGTAAATCTAGAGCTCCAAGAGTGCATTCTAATGGGCATGTTAGCTTTAAAAAGTTAAAAAAAACCCCACCATATTTACCTTATTTAACAGCTAGATTACTGTATTGTACAGATAACACTAGTTACCCTGGACGCATTATTTCAATGGCATGACCTTTAGATTCTTCATCCTCTTTGAACTGATCTTCCAAAGAACAACGAAACATATTACTGTCTACTGGTCTGTCTCCGAGGGAAAAATGAATTTCTTTAATTTATTGAGATCATTTTCCCTGTGAAGATCTCATGGTAAATTTCTGGTCCTTTGTAAAAATGCATTTGTTCTTGATTAACTGCAATTTGGGGAATAAAGTCATATACTCTGTTCTGCTGGCTCTAACTTCTGATTCTGCTACTTCAATCCACAGATGCATTGTATCCAGATGGATGCTAGGATTCCTAATTTTATTTCATGCATGTGGGTAGAGATTTTTCCATAAGTTATTTTTTAATATATATAATAAAATAGAGTGATGTAATTTTCTTAGGATTCTTAGGATTATTTTTTACGATGTTACTCTCCAAATTATTTTACCCTAACACTATGTATAGTAAGCATGTTTGATGACTAAAGACATTATCTGGGTATATACTACCATGACTTAACTTTGATATTACACCTTTTTTTTTTTTTTTAATATGTATTAGCCCTTTTTTCTTTAGCTCATTTTTGTGATGCACTGTTTGGGAAAAAAATTACAACTACTAAATTTTCATATTTTCCTGGAGCCGATCCATTTAAAATATTTTGAAGGTTCCTGGTTTTTAATTTTTCTTGCAGAAAAGAAGTAGAACTCACATACTGTGGCAATACCGCTGTAATTCAGAAATTACTTCTGTGACTGCTATATATTTTTAATTAATAAGGTGAAGGCATCATCCTGTCTATTTTGTACATCAAATTCTTTATCTTTAGAGTTATAATAATTGTTAATTTAAACTGGAAATATCCTGTTCTTATTTTTGATTTAATTGTTTTTCTGTCTAGATTTTATCAACACATATTTTATTATAATCATAACTAAAGCAGATAAATAGGAATGGAGAAAAGAGCTTATGTATGTCTGCAATTACATGTAGGAGCATTCCATTCCCACACCTAGTCATAGAATCATAGAATGGTTAGGGTTGGAAGGGACCTTCAAAGGTCATCTAGTCCAGCCCCCCTGCGAGGAGCAGGGACATCCCTGACTAGATCAGGTTGCTCAGAGCCTCATCCAACCTGACCTTGAACATTTCCAGGGATGGGGCATCCACCACCTCTCTGGGCAACCTGTTCCAGTATTCTACAACTCTCATTGTAAAAATTTTTTCCTAATATCTACCTCTCTCTATTTTGAAACCATTACCCCTTGTCCTGTCACAATAGTCCTATGGTAGGAGATTACATGAAAGCTGGATTACATGAAAAGACATTGAACATTAATTGGAAAAAAAAAGAATTTATTGGCCAGTCACAAAATGTGACTTCTTCAAATCCTTAATCTGAAATTCAGAGCTGAAAATTAATTTTAAAAGAAAAAAAAACAAAAAACCTAGACAAAACCGAACACTGACTCAAGCTGAAAAAACCCAACCAACCAATCAAAATCAACAACCAAACCCCAAACCACTGTTCTTTTTCTAGGAGAACATAATTCGATAGATTTACAACAATAGAACAGGATATGTTGATAGGTTACTAGACTGGAAGGCTAATAATCTTCTTCCTCAATCTTCTTTGCCATTGCCTTGCTGAGTCTGTACCAGAATATAATTTGGTACTAGAAAAAAACCCAGAATTTGCAAAGGGAAATCTTTGTGAAAGAGGAAAGCAAAATCAAAACATTGCCTTTAACAGCGACTAAAGTTAAGTTCCATCTGCTTGTTTTTGTGTTATTGAAACTTCTAGAAGATATTGTCTGAACATAAAGAATGATGGTTTTTCTGATCATTTTGATCTACTGATGCAAATTGTGACACTTTCCCTTGTACAGGGGTGATTATATGATACTTTAATTTGGATTTTAAAGGTAAAAAAAAAAATAGTTTATTTTAAGTTAAGATTTATGCAATTACTGATTGAATAACATAAACAGTGCTTTTGGGTTTTGTTTTCTCCAGTTCAAGAACTGGAGAAAATTTCAGAATTGAGAAATTCTAACTTTGTGATTCCTTATTCTTCCAAATTTTTTGTAACCTGTGTCCTCTTTAATTATATGTCCTTGTGTAGGTGAATAGTTGTCAAGGAAATGTCTAAAATTTCAGTCTTACTTCACAAATATTTTCTTCTCCTGTCCATTATATCATTGTGTCTGAGAACCTTTCATAAAATACTTCTGACTAGTGCCTTAAAATCCTGAAAAATAAATAAATACATAAAGCAAGTCATGTAAAAGAAATCATAAATATGTCAAACATCTTGCTGGAAAAAAAAAAAAAAGTTGTGTTATTTTCATACTATTGCAGTCATTGGCTAGCGAAGCTGAATAATGTCAGCAGTCTACATCTAACATATCAGATTTTTTACTTGATCTTAAGGCCAGCAAGAGACATTGATGTATAGTAGGGAATAAAGTCTTGAGTGAGAGGGGAAAAATATACAGCTCAAAGATGGTTTAGAAAGATCAAAGGAGCCATTACTGGGCCAGCATTCAAACAGCTGGAAGGGAAATATGTGTTCGTAATTCTCCCAGATATTGCAGAAAAACCCAGTGAAGGGATTTATAATGCAAAGCAAAAATCTTAAAATCAATAGGATGCTTTACTGGTGTTCACAGTAATGCCTGTAAAGTATAGGGTGGAGAGGTTAATTAATCTATTTAAGAGTCTGTATTTTGAATTCATTTGAGGTTTTCTGCAGTAAGCTGCAAGACCAGTTTACAAATCTTTGTTTCAGAGATAACAGAAGCAGGTATCAATAGCTTTGAATTGGTGAATAAGTGGATTAATTGCTATCTGGAAATCTACTTTTAATGACACTCAGAAATCTTTGGTGATGTTATTTAAATGATTTTTTTAGTGGAAGAATAGATTCATATATGTCTTATCAACCTAATATAACACTTCAGAATTACACTAATTTGAATCAAAATAAAAGAAAAAAGAAAATATTGGGAAAATACTTTCATATTCATTTTAAACATTTCAGACATCTCTCAAATGCAAGATGGTATTTTACAATTTATAAATCTATCATAGCATAATTAATATATACTTGTATAATGCTCTGATATGCTATATATATATGTTTGTTTATACTTTTCACTAAATAAAATGTTTATCTGTAATTCTTAATAAACTAAAAAAATATGCGAACAAAAATTATATTCAAATAGCCACCAAGAAACCTTCATATTAATCAGTCACTCAAGGGACCAATAATCACAGCGTGATAATAATAATGCCATTTAATTACCATTTATGTTCTGTCTGAAAAGATCAAGAATGAAATATGTCACTCGTCCAGGTGATTAAAAATATTCTAAGCCTGGTTTTACCGCAATGGAGAGATGGATTTTTCTCTCACAAATAAACGTCTTCCTGGACAGCTTTTTCCATTTATTGGAAAGGGACTTCTATTAATATAAATCAACATTTCAGAGAGGGAGGCACTGCAGCCTAGGTCTGCTATTGTGTGCTAAGAGACACGATGAGATGCAGAATCTGTCTTTTTGTTTGTGAGTGTGTACAAACTCTTAGAAAAGCAGAAGATGATTGAGATAGTCAGCTTGTCTTCCTGACAGCATTAAGAGGTAGGGTTGATCAGCACTGCTGCTCAACACCTGCACCAGAAAACCATGAACTAAGGTAAGACAAAAAAAAGAGATTGCAAATTCTACAAAAAAAAAAAAAAAAGGTGCCGTTTTGGGGAGTAACGAAGTTTGTTCCTTTTCAGGAAAAGCTAAGTTTTTACAGGAGATTTCAGCAAAATATTTTTGAAAAATCTCCCAGACTGTGAGATTCACCAAACAATATATGGCAGCAATTGGTTAGGGAGGAATTAGATGAAGGAGAAAGTGTATTGTTGTTCCATTTTAAAGGCTAAATCCTGACCATGCCATTTCAAAACTTCCTTCAACCCTCAGATTTCCTTAATCATCCTGAGAAGCACACAGCAGGAATCTAAAAGACCCACAAAAACCTTAAGTTGTTATTTTCATTTGTGTTTGTGTGTGTGAATGTTAATAATATTTTGCTATATTAGTTCTAGCTTACCTCCCTTCCCTTCTTATTCATTCTCTACTATCTGAAATACCTAAATAATATCAACTCCTTCAAGATTTTGTTAAACTTCTACTTGTCCTTTTGTTTTAAAAATAACAGTATTATCCCAGGCTGCTTTTTTGTACGGAAATAAAAATTTATTGTTTCCACTTTTCTGATAAATTATAGATCTGAGTGAATTTATTTACTGTGTGAACAAGAAAAAAAATGCTTTATGAATTTGGTTTTTGAAGACAGAGAAGAACAAACTGAGGTTTGTGTACAGTCTTTTTTCTATACTAGAAGTAGTAGGATACATTCTTTCAAATGGTCAAATTCTCCCTTCTTACATAAAATCACTGTAAAATCCTTTGGGAAAAATTTATCTGTAGAGGTCAAAATAGATGCATTCTTCCATCCCGAAGCTGTGGAGTGCCAAATAACTGACTGTAAGATGTCATGGCAGTCCCTGGGTTTTTGTAGCCTGCACAGCTGCTGCTCCATACTGTTTTCAGAGGTCTTGATTGGTGAATAAATTCATAGATTTGCTTTCTATTTCACATAGTCTTCCACTCTTTATCTCAAATTAGAAATGAGTTTATGTGTTCGTGAATTTCAGAATGGTGGAAAGTTAAGGCAGTGACTTTTGCATAGCACTGCGTTCTTGAAAAGGTGATTTTGTGCTGTTTCTGAAGCAGAAAGAGTGGTGAAAGTCAATGAAGTAGAATGAGCAAAAAAAAAAAAAAACAACCCTCCACATTTCGTAAAGGTTTCCAGTTTCATTTGCATGGGCAGCTCTTTTAGTCCTAATAAACTTCATACAGATGTGAGCACCAGTTTCAGTCAGAGGAATAAAATGATTATCGAGTACATACCGAGTCTCTGATCAACTGCACTGCCAGTGGCTTGCAACTGAATGTAGCCAAAACATAACAAACAGGAACGATCATTAAGATGCATTCCTCTGAGCATGCAGACAGCAACCACAGAGGTCAGACCACAGTGAAGTCTGACTTCTTATTGTCTGGACCAAAGAGAAGGGCAAGCAAATACTTACAGAATGCAACTGTTGAAGCTCTTGGTCAGGGGTGATATTTGTTCAGAACCTATCAGAGATCAGCAAACCCTCCAAATTTTCTGAAACTTTAAAAAACTTTTGGTTTATGCTTAGCAGAAAATTATGTAGAGAAGTGAGGACTCCAGACAGATCAGTTTGAGAAAATGCACTGTTTTTTTTTTTTTCTCTAAGGAAAACATAAAAATTTGTTAGTGTATTATATTACATGGAGTGTAGGAAATAGCAACTAATACAAATAATTCTCACTCCGTTACCTGCTTATTTAAAAAAAAAAAATGGAGTAGAAAGTATTATGCACTATATTCAGTTTACTTGGTGTTCATTTTAACAGAATGAATATTGCCTTTGTCTTTCATTTATTCTATGCTTTGTTTTCTTGGATTTTTTGAGGAGATAGCTTAGGAGTAATTGTGCAAGGTAGAGACAAAACTTTTCTTCTTCACTGCTAAAATGAAGCAGAAACTGAAATGGCACCACATTTGGTTTAATGTTGACAGAACAATTCCACATAGAGTTTTCAAAATGTTCTGTTTTCTGCTTTGCTGTGACTTTGAGCACAGAAGCCATACTGTAGGAATAGTTAAGCAGGAGTACAAGGAAATTCTCCAGGGGAATTTGAAGGTTTTGGAACATCTCTAACATACCTGCAAGTTTCCCTGTGGCTCAGTATTTACAGTTATATTTACCGTTCTGAGAAACAATTTCTTCAATCAAATTACAGTCTGTTGAATAAGAATAATTATTTACTGTAAAATGTTTTTAGGACTATATTCAAAGATTACTGAACAGTGAATCTTTATATGGGGAGGCAAGTATAAACCAAAGCAGAATTTTTGTCCTGTGGTGAATTCTAATAACACTCTCATGGGCATACAGTGTGCATTTGGGAAGTAGCATTATACACTAGTAGGGACAGTAATGTTGTAGTCCCAGGTTCCCAAATAGCAAAGAAATACCTGAATTTGAATCTTTCTTGTACTGCCAGACATTGCCTAAGACTCAAACAAAACTTTAACATTCAGCTACCATTTTTTTTTTTTCCTAATAGCTATCTATTTGTTTTCCTGTAACTTTACGTTTCTTTCTGTGAATATAGACTATCGTCATATTTCTAAATCCTTACCCTTGCTTTCAAAACTAAAGGGTCAAGGGAGTGGTTTTCATTAATGTGAAAACATATTTAATTATCTTCTTACGTGGCACAGAGACTTAGAGAAAGTGGTGTAGCCACATACCAGGTGAGCAGCATCATCTTCTGTTTCTCTTAACAGATCCCAAAACCATTCCTAAAACTGTAAATACTCTTAATATTTTTCATTTTCTTCCTTCCAATACTCTCACAAGATGGATGTCCCTACTTTTGGAGCCATAAGATAAAGTTTCCACCTGCATATCCAGAAATAGATGTAGTGTTGCTCCAGCCTTCCTGCTGGAAATTATTTGAAACCAATGGCACTATCTGATTTCTGAGATCTGAGATAGTAAAGATGTTTGCTGAATTACATGTGCAACAGAAGTGTTTTCTGCGCTCCACCATACCCTCTATAAACAGAAATAATAAGTTGTTTAAAACTAGGAAATATCTACATACTTTCAGAATAGATAAAATCCAGCACTGTTCCAGAATGCAAGATATTCTGGAAAGCAGCAGGCTTCTGAGACAGACCCACACCAGCATCTTCATCCTCCTCCTCTTCATTTATATTGCCACATCCTCTTCCTAGGCTAACTGCCTGACCCTGAGCCAGGTTTATCTCTCAGTACCACATTCACGTGATGAAAATTCAGAATTTCATTCAGAATGAAAATTTCCTATTTTGCTTCTCCATTTTTCTTTTTCATCAGAAAACAGCTGGTAAGCAGCCCTATACTGAGGTGTCCCAGCCTCAATATAGTCCTGTGAATAAATCTTTAAAGAAGTTATCATCACCTTAATGTTTTAATGAATAATATCAAGAACAAGATTTATCTTGTTTTCTTTTTTTTTTCTTTTGTAGGTTTTTTATTATTATTTTATTTTTTAATTTTTTTTTCTTTTTTTCTCTTGGGGCCTGGGACAAGTGCTGTATCCTAGGATGAGTGGATAAAAAGGGAGTTAGTTATTGCAAGGATTAATTGAAACTGATGTATAATTACTACCTTATAAACATATTACAGCTAGCCAGTGAAAGGACTCTGAGGGAGACAGCCTGACTGTCCAGCTGTGCTAGGCAAGGTCTCCAAAGGCTGCTGCTTCCTGTGTGCTTTCACTGAAGATGAGTAATGTTCTGGTCAGGGACTGCAGACAACATCATAGAATCATAGAATCACAGAATCATAGAATCAGAGAATGGTTTGAGTTGGAAGGGACCTTCAAAGGTCATCTAGTCCAACCCCCCTGCAAGGAGCAGGGACATCCCCGACTAGATCAGGTTGCTCAGAGCCCCATCCAGCCTGGCCTTGAACGTTTCCAGGGCTGGGACTTCCACCACTTCTCTGGGCAACCTGTTCCAGTGTTCTACAGCCCTCATTGTAAAAATTTTTTTCCTAATATCAAATCTAAATCTACTCCCCTCTATTTTATAACCATTACCCCTCATCCTATCACAACAGGCCCTACTGAACAGTCTCTCCCCATCTTTCTTGTAGGCCCCCTTGAGGTACTGGAAGACCGCTATCAGGTCTCCCTGGAGCCTCCTCTTCTCCAGGCTGAACAGCCCCAACTCTCTCAGCCTGTACTCATAGGAAAGGTGCTCCAGCCCTCTTATCATCTTTGTGGCCCTCCTCTGGACCTTCTCCAACTGGTCCATGTCCTTCTTATGTTGGGGGCTCCAGAACTGGACACAGTAAACAGATAAACAAAAGTTCCAGTAAACAGATAAACAAAAGTTCCATCACACAGACAAGCCAGCATGAACTATGACTTCAAAGGTGGCACTCACTGCACCTACTTGAACCATTTGAAAGCTGGACAGCCATCTGAACTCCTTCAAAACATAGCAGAAAATGAGTGAGCTGAATCAGTTGTATGCAATGACACACATGTAGGAGAAACTGAATTTTTCAACATCATTCTAAAATTAGACAGGCAAGCTAAATTTGTAAGATACATATGTGTTCTGGTTTTGTTTAGTAAAGGGGGGCCTAAGGTGGTAGCTTCTGTAGGAAACTGCTAGAAATCGCTCCCCTTTGTTCAGTGGACTTGGCCAGGCCTAGGGCAGACCGGCTGCTGGCCAAGGCCAAGCCAATTGGTAGCAGAATGTCCCATGATAACGCCTCTGCGATAACGTATTTAAGAAGGGGAAAACAGAGGAAAAAAATAAAAAGAGGAGAAGATGTGAAGCAGCTGGGTGGGGGAAGAGAGGAGGAGGCCTGAGCCTTGTGGGCCTTGCAGGCCTCACCCTCTGGCCTCCTGCTGGGCAGCCAACTGGGCCCAACTCGGCCCAGCCCTGCTGCAAGAAGTGGAGAGGAGATGAGAAGTGAATAAGATGTAAAAAGGATCCTGAGAGGCATCTGCCAGCCTGTTGTGAAGAACGGCTGCAGACGCCAAGGTCAGTGAAGAAGGAGGGGGAGGAGTAATGTGGCTCCTGACCAAGATTCCCCCTGCAGCCTGTGGTGATAACCATGGTGGAGCAGGTTGTCCCCCTGCAGGCCATGGAGGTCCATGGAGGGGCAGAGATTCACCTGCAGCCCGTGGAGGACCCCACGCCGGAGCAGGTGGAGGCCTGAAGGAGGCTGTGGCCCGTGGAGGGCACGCTGGGGGCAGCTGTTCTGGGGGGACTGCACCAGAGCAGAGTCACAGAGATGACCCACACCGGAGCAGTTTCACGAAGGACTGTGGCCCATGGGAGGGACCCCATGATGGAGCAGGGGAGGAATGTGAGGAGTTCTTCTCCCGATGACGAAGTAGCGGCCTAAAACAATGCGTGATGAACTGACCACGACCCCCATTCCCTCTTCCCACTCCGTGCCACTCGGGGGGGTAAGGTAGTAGAGATAATGTTAAGCCCAGGAAGAGGGAGGGGTGGGGGTAGGTTATCTTGTTCCCTGTCTCATTCTCCTGCTACTTGGAAAAAACTAGGTATGAAGATTTGTTGTAAGCCATTATACTGTATTTGTATTCCATCACTGTTTTGTTTTCTTCTGTTATTGCTGTTAAATTTACTTTTTGTTCAATCTCAACCCACATGGTTGTGCAGGTTGTTTTTTTTTTTGTTTACAGATTCTCCCTTCTGTCCCACTGGAGGGAGGGGGGAGTGAGAGAGAGACTGCATAGTCTGGTCCCGATCGGGGCTGAACTACGACAATGTGAAATAAGATTGTTGCTTCAATTTCAGACAAATTAATATCTTGAAAAATATTTTTCAAAAAAGGTTTATGCAACTGGTAAAGATTCAAAAAAAATTTTTATATGAGCAAACTGAAACATAATAATTTCTTTGGAAAAAAGTATTTCTTGATTCACTCTAAGTTTTTTTTTTTTTTCCACTAGCTCTAATTGTAATTTCTAATGCTTTTAATTTACATCTTCTCTTTTAGAGCAAGTTTTTAAAACATGGAGGGTTTTAACAAAGAAAGAATTGATAAACTTTTACTGAGATAGCTAAAACAAGAAGTGGTGGCAATATTCAAGCTAGAAATAAAGAAATTTCATTCTAGTATTGAAGATAAAACTGAATTTAAATAGATGGTGAGGGAGAGGGGCAGAGTAACTGGGGATTTCTCACCTATCCATAATAGTTTGGCAGACATGATCCTGCTTTAGGACTTTGGGATGGAAAAAAATAACCCGTCAAGGCTACATCTAATCTTGGTTTTTATTATTCTCTTTTTAACAAGAGGTAAGTAAAAACTTTCCTGTCCTCTCCTTCACCCTTCATCTTCCTCCCTGAAAATTCATATTTTTGAAATGTATTCTTCCAATGACTGGAATCAGTGGTGGATATTTAAGCTCAAAAGATTAGATACACAATGGAAGAGTCAAGAGTTGAATACGGATAAGAAACAATGAATAGACTCTCAAACAGAGGCTGAATGGACAAGTCATTTCAGAAACTATTTTCACTGAGCAAACATCCAGGCACTGTTTGGTGTATTGGATTGATTGAGATTTGAAGTCAAGGTGGGCTGACTGAGCTACAGGCTAATAGCTTATAGCAAACATTTATCTTCACTGTGATGGTAGGAATAGGCGGAACATCAGAATCCAAAAGAAGCTACTTGAAAGTATCTTGTGTATGTCTTTGGCCTCTGTGTAGTAGTAAGTGAAGAATCCACATTGGTATATTTAGATATCAAATAATCACATTCAGTTGCTGTTTATAATACAAGAGTCAGTTGCGAACATACACTGCTGCCTGCATAGGGTCTGACAACTTTAGCACTTCTTATCTAGCCCTCTGTTCCTGATTTGCAACGTGAGGATTTAAAGATGGAAGAGATACTGCTTGGATCATCTAATTTGTCTGCACTCATTACAAATTTCCTTTTCTGCCTCTGAAAGCATTCAGTCTATTTAAAAAAAAGGGAATCTTTGAAGCACTGAGGCTTATCAAGGAGGCTAAAGGAGACTAAAGCAACATCCCTCAGTAGTTGTAATCCCTCACTTCTGCATCCTTCCCTTTAAATTAACCAGTGGAGCTCATTCTTGCTCAGATGAGGAATTAATGAATACAGTTATATTTTTCAACGGTGTAGCTGCATCTGTTATCTTTTTTTAGATATTTATACACCTATTTTAAGATAAATTATAGTTTATGTATATCTATGAACTGTAAATACATATTGTATGTTTTTCTATATAAAAGGAAGATTAAATATAAATCTAAGGTCATAACTTAATAGGTATGTTGGATAATTTTTTTTTCCAGATAGCCAGGCTGACATTAATAGCTTTCCACTTCTTACACTTTAAACAGAGCGTCTGATATTTTGATTGCAAGTTTGCATATTCTGGAAGGCTCTGGTCAGGACACAATGCTGAATAATGGTTCTTTTATTAACACCGACAAAGCTTTCAGCAATGACTCCTGTATGGTACTATACACTTTCTCTTTTCTTGATCTGATATCTTTTAGAAATACAATGACAGTCTGAGAAAGGAAGGAAGGAAGAAAGAAAGGAATGAAGGAAGGAATACAGAAACTGAAGTAGTGCAGAATGCTTTGCACTAGGTCTATGTAGTCAAGGTGGAAATTTGATTTATTATCCTAGTTTAACTATTTTCGACACACAAAAAAAATCTCTGTAATATTTTGATCCACATTCTATTATTTATTGTCATCACTACTAGTTTGTATAAAATATATCTTTTTAAACTTTTTTTTTCTGCCAAAATGTACATTCTTAGGGAAACTATTATCAGTGATATTTTTATGCTTACTGCTTTAATCTTCTTGTCATTAATTAGCTCATGTCTAAATGCTTCAAAGATAGAAATAACTTTAAAAATTGCTAATTATTGGTCATTTTCAGCTCTTGATGGATTCTACAAACTTTCTTTTTTTTTTTTCCCCCTTCATTTATTCGTACTTGCTGGCACATATGAGTACTTCAGAAAAAAAAAAAAGAGCAAAAGAAAACTGATATGATAGCTACAAGGCCAAATAAATGAGTGAAAATATGTGTTTTCTGATAGACAGCTGCACAAAACACTCTTGCCTTAGAACAGTTCATGTGGAACTAATGGGCAACAGTTTCTAGTACATATGTTCGGTATCGTTCTGTTGACTAATGTGGCTGGATAGACATTAATTCTTTTAACTCTGTCTTTATAGTATACAAACAGTGATGCAATATAGAGGTGCGGACACTGACAACTCAAATCTGACTCTGCATATGCCAGTGTCATTCTTGGAATTGTTGGGAGGCTTAGTGTAGGCCTTTTAATCATCTTCATGTAAAACAGCTCAGATATTGTCCCACAGAAATACCTGTCAGGGCCTGTCTTATGTAAAACTGCTTGTGACAGCAAACTAAGAAACAGAGTGCTTCAAATGGTGCACTTTATCATGGAGACCTCACTGTTCACTTTAAGGCTTCTAGATATATGTTTGCACAGCATAGACAGGTCCATCAGCTCTAGGCTTCTTCTTGACTCTTTTTTTAATCCATTCAGTTAATGGGGCAGATTATGGGAATTAGCTTTTTAGCAGGAGTTGGAGAGCAGAAGAAGGAAGAGTGATTTAAAGAGGACTCAAGATGAGGTCTATTTTGAAGCCTGCCTTAAAAACAACAGATGTTAGTAATTTTCAACAAAAAAAAGAGTTTTTCATACTTTATACACACATTCCCAAATCTTGCACCTAGTAATATAAACTTTTAGACTTTCTACACAAAATATTTTATCCATTAGTTATCATAATTTTAATCATTTGTTGTATTTATGGATTTTTGTGATAACAAGATTTAAATAATTAACTGAATTTAAAATTTTTCAGTGCACTTGAAAAAAATCCTGTAATAATCTCACACAGTTAAAGCTACGAAACAGACTTTTTCATAAAAAAACTTACTTGAGAATCAATGCTTTTACAAAGTCCTTAAAGTCACTTTGCTACTCTTCCCCCAAGAGAATGATGAATGAAAAGTCCCTTTCAATTCTGCTCTTTTGTATTCCCTATCACCAATCAGCAAATGGAGGCAATCAAAATTAGCTGTTCATGAACAGCTATTCCAGAATAACTATTCCTGAATAAACATATCTGAAAACATTTCTTATGCTAGAAGAGCTGTACTTTATTTCTACTTGAAATAATCTGCCTTTGATCTAACTAGGAACAAATCACTAATGCTAAAATAAAGTCTATGACTTGGACTATTTGAAAATTGTTACTGAGCTTCACTACTTAATGGGAAACATTTTTAAACATAAACATTTTAATATTGCTATAGCTGTAGGTGATATATTAGTCGAATAGCAAACAGATCCAAAGCAGTGAAAACGTTCAAAACTTGAGAGCAGTTATAGCATACACAGTTTCTAACCAATGTAAATTAGTTCAGACTGTGGTCCAGAAATGGTAGTCAGAATGTAAAATAAAGGAAGAAAGAACAAATTTCAGCCTCGATAACACGGCATTCAGTTTTAAACACTTTGCCAGACTCTAAACCCATAAGGAATGTCAAAGCCATATTTTTTTTGTTGTACAACATTAATTCAGAATATGTTGGACCCACCACAAGACACCTTTCTTAGTCTGGCTTTTTAAATTTCAATTTCAAACAACCAAGTTGAACTAAAGCTGCCATTTTTCATGTTCATGGGTATTGCTAACAAAAACGGGGCAGTGCTTCTTAAGTCACCCATATACCTCCAGATCAGTTATCTCTGGAGGAGTTATCTCCTCCAAATTATGTGGAACAGTATCAGAATTATACTGTTGATACTGTTAAGACAAACCATTAAAAATATTTGAACAAGAGAAATATATTCTATAATAGGGTGTTAAAAATCAGAGATGCCTGATTAGATTTCAAAATTTCCTTCCACATTAGCTGTCTTTGTGACTAATTATGTCCAGTTAGCAACAAGAAGTCAGTGAAATTTACATTATTTTCTGTAAAATAAAATAATTTTTAAAAGCCTTGCTTTCAGAAAACAAAATTGCTCTCATTTGCATAATTATCTCTCTAGGTAGTCAACTACTACTTCTAACTGTGGAATCACATTATGTCTTGATAATACAAATATTAATTTTCTTGATTCAGAAGTCCTCTGATAGCAACTACCAAAGCCTGTCTGTGTTAGTTCAAGAGCTGGCATCAATTCATATTACTCTGCAATTTAATTGTCCCCTCAAGAAATAGCTTGGCCTCTTCTAAGTTACTTGAACAACTTTATTATTATTATTTTAAAGAATCAAAACTGTACTATAACTGATCTGTTACAAAAGAGCTGTTACTTTTTGTGTTTGACCTCTCCTTGTTGAGCCTTCACTTTAAAACATATCAATATATTGCAAAAGAGAATAGCCCTAAGGTGGAACAATATTGGAAAGATCTATGCTTATCAAACTACAGTAAAATGAGGAAAATTAGCTACTGTTTACATAAAAGAAATTGGATTAAGAGATTTTATATGGTCTGTTTTGTTTAGGGAAAGCAGTTACTGAGAAATAAAGCCAAAAGAGTTCCAACACAATTTTAAACAGTAGAAATTAAAAAAAAAATCTCATAAAATTTCATGAAGTTAAGTTTTGCAGTTGAAATTGAAGTATTTAAAGAACATTAGAAACCTAAAAGTTCAGGGTATTCGTCAATAAATATACTTTTTGGCCTTTTCTGAAGTTTAATCTCTAACTATTTGGTTATTTTCTTCAGTAACCTCTATGCTAGACAGAGTTTCCAAAGAAATAATCAGAATTCCTTAATGGATGTGATGAAAGAATGGGGGAATGAAAGTCATTATATTGAATAGTAGGTGTAGTAATTTTCAATGAGAATGATCTACCTTTCTCCTTCAGATCCCACCACCCACTAGTATCTTTCAGAGAATCCACAGACAGAACACAGACAGTATGCAGAGTGAGATATCTTTTTGGCCATAAGATGACCATTGCTATTAATTTAGAGCTTATTGCCCCTGACAGCAATGCATCTGATTAAGCTCTTGGAAACTTTTTGAGACTAGATCTAAACCTTTTTTTTTTTTGTTCTTCCATCTAGTTCTTTTACATAACTTAATTTTTATTAACATTACAGTCTTTTTGACCAAAGTCTTTATGTAAGCATACTGGTTTCATTAAGCGTTTTTTAATCCTTTTATTTTTTTATAATCTTAATATATGCTTTCAACAAAGTCTGAATTCTGAATTATTGGATAAGATTTTGTGCACAGTCATTGTCATAGTTCAGCCCTGATTGGGACCAAACTACGCAGTCTCTCTCTCACTGCCTCCCACCTTCCGAGGGAATAGGGGGAGATGATATAAGAAAAACGGCTCGAGGTTTGAGATAAGGACAGGGAGAAATCCTTAAGGTTACCGTTACAGGCAAAACAGACTCGACTTGAGGAAAACTATTCATTTATTACTAAAACTAGCAGGAGAATCAGACAGAGAATAAGATAACCTCCCCCCACCCCTCCCTCTTCCCGGGCTTAACATTATCTCTACTACCTTCCCCCCCCACCTCCCCGAGCGGCAGAGGCGAAGAGGGAATGGGGGTTGTGGTCAGTTCATCACACATTGTTTCACGCTGCTGCTTCAGCGTCGGGGGAAGAACTCCTCACATTCCTCCCCTGCTCCATCATGGGGTCCCTCCCACAGGCCACAGTCCTTCGTGAAACTGCTCCGGCGTGGGTCATCTCTTCCACAGGGTGCAGTCACTCCAGAACAGCTGCCCCAGCGGGCCCTCCATGGGCCACAGCCTCCTTCAGGCCTCCACCTGCCCCAACATGGGGTCCTCCACAGGCTGCAGGGGGATCTTTGCCCCTCCATGGACCTCCATGGCCTGCAGAGGGACAACCTGCTCCACCATGGTTATCACCACAGGCTGCAGGGGAATCTTGACCAGGAGCTACATTACTCCTCCTCCTTCTTCACTGACCTTGGCGTCTGCAGCCATTCCTCTCACAAGAAAAAGATCTTCACAACAGGCTGGCAGACGCCTCTCAGGATCTCTTTACATCTCATTCAGATCTCATCTCCTCTCCACTTCTTGCAGCCAGGCCGGGCCAAGTTGGGCCCAGTCGGCCGCCCGGCAGGAGGCCAGAGGTTAAGGCCTGCCAGGCCCACAAGGCTCGCGCCTCCCCCTCTCTGCCCCTGCTCAGCTCCTTCACATCTTCTCTACTTTTTTTTTCTATTTTCCCCTTCTTAAATACGTTATCGCAGAGGCGTTATCACAGAACATTCTACTACCAATTGGCTCAGCCTCGGCCAGCAGCAGGTCCGCCCTAGGCCTGGCCAAGTCCACTGAACAAAGGGGAGCAACTTCTAGCAGTTTCCTACAGAAGCTACCACCTTAGGCCCCCCTCACTAAACAAAACCACAACAGTCATGCTGGACTGATTTTCTCTTGTAAGGATGGCATCCCAGTTAGTAGAGAAAAATTAATCAATACAGAATACAGAGCAAAACTGCTTTGTGAAGTTTAGTAGTAGAACAAAGTTATGACTAGAGAGGAGAAATTTGGTTGAATAGTTGATTTTCCACAATAGGAAAAAAAATACAGTTCAATCACTTCAAAATTGCATCAGTATGTAAAAAAGGAGCTAGGACAAATTTGTCCAAACAATAAGATTTAAAATGGTTTATAGGCAAAATGAAATAACCTATGTGGGTGGATCTCCAGTCTTTACTTTATCCTAACAACTCAGAATTACAAAAGTCTATATAGCCTAGTGCATGTCAGCCATGATTTCAAAGATTACAAAGTGCCAGAGGAAAGCCTGCCAAAGTGCCTCAGGAAGACTGAGCAGGCTGCAAAAGACAGAACAATCTAGAGAGTAGACTTCCATTCAGACCTATATCCAAAGATGTGAGGTACATGTTTCTGAGTGCTCTTTCACCGCAGTAGGAGAGGGGTAGTAAGTGGAGTCATCTCTCTGATTTACTGACCTATGACATATTATAAAGTCCATGGAACTTGGAGTCAGTCTTGCTGACTTGCAAGTCAAAAAACATCATCTAGTAATGTCACTCTATTTAAGTTAGTTCTTTTATGCAATTAGCTTTTGGTTTTGAAGTGTTTTTCTTGCCTTTAATAAAGAAAATTTAAGTCACAACAGCAAAGACAGTCTGAATTTACATCTGAGTCCTCTTTCCTTTAGAATTCCTGCCTATCATGTCATTGCTGACATTTAATTTCTAGGAATAATTGGGCTAAAAATCTGAAAGATGTCCTGTTTTAGACAAGCTACAGAAAAAATGAGTAGCAGTGCCATGGACCAATTGATATAGAATTAGATCCATAAAAAGCCGTTTTGAAAACCTATACTTTACTTCTGCTGAATCTTTTTTTTTTCCTTTTCTTCTAGAATAACACACAACCCCTCCCAAATTATCATACAGAACCCCTTATGTAAACCATTTCCGAAAAATTACTTTTTTTTTTGTTATTCATAATGTATGAATGCATGATTACATGATAAGATTTTAAAAAGTAGTAAGAAATGCATTCCAAAATACTTTTTAGCTCAATGTGTATGCGTTTAACATTTACAAAGGTAAAGATGGCAATAAATTTAGAGTTGATTTGCAGTGTTTTGATACGAAAACCATTAAAAAGTGGTTTCAACTTGACAGAAATTAGTAACTTAAAAATCTCCAGTAGTTTATTCACTCATACATTACCTTAAAGCTAATTACATAAATGGTATTGTGTGTATCTTAGCCAATTAAACCAATATCTTTTGATCTGTTTGGACTAATAAGAACAGACCACACAGTCCTTTCACAGAGACATACCCCAAACCTTTGTAAACAAAATCAGTCTGAGTGAAAGAAGGATGGCACATAGCTAGTCTTCTCCCTGAAATTTTGTTTTGGGTTCTTCTGTCAGCAGATCACTTAAAATACAACTCATCAGGTTACAACACATCTTTATATACAAAGACACAATCTGAATTTCTGCTCTTGATCTCTGCACATTTGTCACGCTCTGATTTTGGATGAGAGGAAGGCCCCCTTGCTTTCTAGCTGACCTCAGACGACTCTGGGAGGCTAGGGGTGGCTAGACCAACCTCTCACACACCAGAGCATGATTTTGCTCATATTCTCGGGAACAGAATTAAGACTCAAAACGGAGTCAAGCACCAGGTAACTTTATTTGCCCAACAACAAGTTCACAAATGCAAGAGAAAGAAAGGAAAGAGAGATAAGAGTTTCAGTTGCAATAGCTACCACCATGAAGCTGCGGCATCCCAACAGTCCAGTTCATTCGGTGGGAGAACGTTCCGTCCAATGTTGGTTCCAATGTTGGTTCCATCAATGTTGGTTCCTATGTTGATTTGATGATGGTTGTTTTGATGATGGTTGTTTTGATGATGGTTTCCTTTTTGATGTTGGTTGTTTCTGTCCTTTTATTGTTTGTCTCATTGCATATTCATTGTCCTTAGAACAGGAAGCCTCTAGTCCTGTGGTTTGACTGGCTTGCAAGAGATCAGGAGCTGACTTGCAAGATAATGGACCTATGGTTTAACTGATGTTCCATTGCTTAAGTGGTGGTTTGACGTTTTGACACAAACATTTGACACAGTCTCTTACAACATTGATAATAGGGTACTCATGAGGTCTTGAAAATTTTGAGCAATAACATGAAATCAAAAGAAAATTAAAATTTAAAACTGAAGCTGATATGGAATGCAGAGTTACCAGTGTTGCACACCACAGTTACCAGAAGAAAAAAGATTTTGTGCCAACCTATTAGACAAAAAAAAAAATCTTTGCACTAAGTATACTTGTAAGTATAGTACTGGCTATAAAAATTGAAAGTGCTTGATTTTTCAACCTTTTCATATTTATGTGTAAATTATTAATGAATTGAGAAGGCATAGGTCTATAACTTCCTCATGTTTTTAAGCAGTATAGATAGGATTCAGAAAATAAAGTGTTTGAACAAGATATATAAAGAACTTTTTAGCAAATTTTCCACTGTCTGTAAGTATAAGGAAGA
The DNA here is from genome assembly GCA_011801015.1 of Ardeotis arabs. Classification (NCBI taxonomy): domain Eukaryota; kingdom Metazoa; phylum Chordata; class Aves; order Otidiformes; family Otididae; genus Ardeotis; species Ardeotis arabs. The sequence continues at coordinate 20,070 of JAAGAY010005933.1, forward strand.
TATTTGACGGAGTGGATTGTATTACAGTTTAGGAGCAACATTAGATATATGATTATGTATAACTACTGTATTGAAATCTCTTCAAAAATCTTCAGAGGTGTAGATTGGACTCCCCTCCAGCTTCCCCACCCCACCATCCCTCATGATAGGCTCTTTACTAGTTTAGGATTCAGAAACTCATTTCACTTTTAAGTGGAAAAATGAATGCAATTGATGAAGGACTTTACGATGGGAATAAGAAAAAAGACAATAGTTCAATGTTATTATAAAAATATCTTTATTTTTCCTGGAAAAAACAAAGAGCTTGCCATGTATTTCAGGAATTATCCTACAGTCTGTTCCAGCTAGGTGGATCTCTGTTAGATCAGAATTTTGATGTCTAAATATGTAAGGATGATATCAATTTTTGCGTAGTACTGAATTAATTAGCAAAAATAATAAAGTATTTCTTTACTATTATCAGCAGTCATGAGTAAATTTCTACAATTAATTGTATGAGATATGCAGGGAATCTCTTTAATAAGCAGTCAAAATTATTATGAAAGACAACATTTACCCCCTTGTACTACTGCTGTGAAACAGCATAATAAATCGGAACAGGTTGCAGTTCACTAGGTGAGATAGACTGAAAATCCATTAGATTAATTACTTCTCATAAGTATAATTATGTTTACGGTATGCTACATTTCTAGATGTCTAATAGGCTTCAAATAAGTGCAAGATATAATTAAAAACTTTATCTGGGAAGTCAAACCACCAAGCTTAAAAAGAAAAATTCTCCCAGCCCAGACAGGCAATAGTAGGCTTCCTTTGCCCTAATGTGTAACTGTGTTATCTATATAAAGAGCTCACCCCTTGCAAACCATAGCTAACACATAGAAATCACATTATGGTTTAACAGTGAAAAATATGTGTTTGAAAAAATCTACAATCCTTTAAAGCGGACGGTTTCTTAGTGGGTCTAAGCTGAGTGTGCTATTGTTTATACAGAGTAAATATCTAGATCAGCAGTATTAATCAACTGAAAGTGCAATGTTATTGAGTTTATATATAGTGAGCAGTCACAAAGAGGAGATAGACTTGCATCCAAGGACAAAATATAAGTTTGATGAATCCTGAAAATTGATTTAAAACAGCATAAAAATATAAACCAGAGCTGGAAGGGAGTTTGAGAGGTCATCTAGATAGGGAGGCTTACTCCGCCTTAAATTTTATGTCTAAAAGTTCATAATCTGAATTTCATCTGCTAAACTCCCTCTGTAATAAGCAGACTGAAATATACACTCACAATGCATTATATCGTAAGAAAAAAAAAAATCAGATAGATAATATGTAAGTACTTCCATCTCATTAAACCTATGTCTCCTCAGGGCAACTGATGTATTTTAGACATCTAACATTAAACAAGATCTACATTGAAATTATGGGATCCAGGAGCACTTCCAATCTCCAGGAAAGAAGTAATTACAAAAAAAAAAAAAAAAAAAAAAAAAAAAACCCAACACACAAAAAAAAAGCAAACCCCAAAGAATGAAAGACCAATTCAGGTGGCTTTTATTTCTAAACTTATTACTAGTACTTCTCACTGTTTCCCTTACACTTTAATGACAGCATGATAACATTCAATGTGTTTATTGGTATTATAATCAGGCCATTCTCTTGTTTAGAGTTGCTGAATATGTTCATACTTTGAAAAATAAATTTATCAATTTAATTTAACTAGAAACAAAGCAGGCCATTGATACTGCACCTTCTTGTAAAACTGTCTGTTAGTAGCAGTCTAAATTGACAAGTAATTGACCTCCTTGCGTCCCTTGCAGGAAAAATTTGAAAACTGACTTGACCAGGTTAAGATATGCAATCATATTGATGTGGGGCCATGTTTTATCATCTGATTGCACACGAATGTCAGATGCATTTAGGATGAGCTTCAAAAAATAAAAGATACAGAAAAAAGAATATCCTTCCTATAGAAAATATTTGTTACTCTTAGAGTCTCAAAGTCAGAAAAAGAATGCTACAGACAAGTATCAGGTTATACTTCTGTGCAAAATACTGCTGTAGCCTCAGTTCATTAAGATACACTGAGTTCATCACAGATTATTAAAACATTAAAATCATACTGAATTCTACTAAGATCCCTCCCTAGGATATTTTCATAAGAAACAATAGTCTCTTAGATTCTTTGGGTGCCTTTTCTCCATGAATATGTATAAACCATGCTCTCCTCCAAGCAAAATTAAGGAATATACACTAATAATGAATTAGATGTATTATATCAGACTGGGGAGTCTCTTGCTATTAAGAATAGTTTCTTTTCAATAATAAGGAACCTTTAATAAGGAACCAATGCTGGCATCTTCTTTTCATATTTAGGTATTGGTATTCTATTTTATAATGCTTAACTTTGAAAACAGGCATTTGAAGAAGGCTATGATTAACTTCCGTATAAGACATAGACGATAGAATAAAAGCCACCGATATGAACTGAGGAAAGGTCTTAATCTGATAAATTGATATAATGTGTGAAAAATATGAATTCTAGACCTAGTCAAATTGTCCATAGATATATTATTGATTTTAAAAATTGCTTCAAATAGATCTCTTCTAGATTTGAATAAATATGATAGATTAGACTAGACTATTTCAGTTGGAAGGGACCTACAATGGATCATCTAGTCCAACTGCCTGACAAGTTCAGGGCTTACCAAGTTAAAGTGTGTTATTACTCTTTAGCAGGACCTTGTTGTGATAGGACAAGGGGTAACGGTTTTAAAATAAAAGGAAGCAGATGCAGACTTGATATAAGGAAGAAATTTTTTACAGTGATGATGGTGGAACACTGGAACAGGTTGCCCAGAGAGGTGTCAGATGCCTCATCTCTGAAAACATTCAAGGCCAGGTTGGACAGGGCGCTGAGCAGCCTGATCTGGTTGAAGATGTTCCTGCTCCTTGCAGGGGGATTGCGATAGATGACCTTTAAAGGTCCCTTCCAACCCAAACTATTCCATGATTCTATGATTAAGGGTATTGTCCAAATGCCTCTTAAACACTGACAGGCCTGGGACATCAACCACCTCTTTAGGAAGCCTGTTCCAGTGTTTGACCACCCTCTTGGTAAAGAAGTGCTGCCTAATGTCCAGTGTATACCTCTCCTGGCACAGCTTTGAACCATTACCACACATCCTATCAATGCATATCAGGGAGAAGAGATCAGCGCCTTCCTCTCCACTTCCCCTCCTCAGGAAGCTGTAAAGAGCAATGAGGTCACCCCTCAGCCTCCTTTTCTCCAAACCAGACAAGCCCAAAGTCCTGAGACGTTCCTCACAGGACAGTCCTTCTAGCCCTTTCACCAGCTTTGTTACCCTCCTCTGGATGCATTCAAGGACCTTCCCATCCTTCTTAAATTGTAGGGCCCAGAACTGCACACAATACTCCAGGCCGCACCAATGCTGAAAACAGAAGGAGAATTGCCTCTTTTGACTGCCTGATTACACCGTGTTTGATGCACCCCAGCATGTGGTTTGCCATCTTGGCTGCCAGGGCACACTGCTAACTCATACTGAGCCTGCTGTCGACCCGCAGTCTCAGAACCCTTTCTTCAAGGCTGCTCTCCAACCACTCCTCTCCCAGTTTATACTTGTATCTGACATTACTCCATCCTAGGTGCAGAATACAGCATTTGGACTTGTTGAATTTCATCCCATTAATCTTAGCCTAATGCTCTAATCTCTATAGATTCCTCTGCAAGGCATCTTGTCCCTCAAAAAAAAATAATCAACAGCACCTCCCAGTTTGGTAGCATCATCAGACTTGCTAATGGTGCATTCACCTCCTGCATCCATTGATAAATACACTAAACAGAACTGGTCTTAGAGTTGAACCCTGAGGAACACCGGTGGTGACTGGTCACCAGCCAGATGTAGCCCCATTCACTACAACACCTTGAGCCCTGCCCTTCAGCCACTTCTTCATCCAGTGCACCATGAACCTGCCCATGCTACAGTTGCACAATTTGTCCAGAAGGGTGCTGTGAGAGATAGTATCAAAAGCCTTGCTAAAATCCAGAAAAAAATACATTCACTGCCTTCCCTTCATCCGCCAAGTGGATGATCTTATAATAGAAGGATATCAAATTGGTTAAATAGGACTTTACATTTGTGAACCCATGTTGAGTTGAATTATTCTTTAAGTGTCTTTCAATAGAACCCAATATAATCTCCATAATTTTTCCAGGAACTGAGGTTAGACTAATAGATCTGTAGTTCCCTGGGTCTTTCCTCATGCTGTTTTTTGTAGCTTGGAATAATACTGGCTAATTTTCAGTTAGCAGGGACCTGCCCAGACTCCCAAGTCTTTGGTAGATGATCGAGAGGGGTCTTGCTATAACATCTGCTATCTCCTTCAGTACTCTGGGATGAATCCTATCAGGCTCCATGGACTCTTGAACGTTCACCTGATACAGCTGGTCCATTACAATTTCAGTGTTCACGAATGGGAAGTCACTGTTCTCACACTTGTAGTCCTCCAACTCAGGGGACCAGGCAGCCCAAGGTCTATCAATATTACTAAAGAATGAGGCAAAAAAAATGCATTGAGTGTCTCCACTTTTTCTTTATCACTATTAGTCAGAGGACTATCTTCAACAAGTATCGGTCCAATGCTTTCTTTAGATCTCCTCTTGCTATTGACATACTTCAAAAAGTCCTTCTTGTTACCTGAAACAATACTGGCCAGTTTCAGCTTTAATTGAGCTTTGACCTTTTGTGTCTTCTCCTTGCATATATGAACCATGGCTCTGTAATCTTCCTGTGGTGCCATACCTTGCTTCCAGAGATCTGGACCCCCACAAGCAATTCTCTGTTCAGCCAAGTTGTTCTGCCCTGATTGCTTGACTTACAAAACAGTGGAATTGCCTGCTCGCATAGTGGAATTGCTTGATAGACAAAAGTAGAACTTGGTGAATAAAAGACTACTTTTCGTCATCATTTCCACACATTGGCCAGGGTTCAGATTGCTTAATAATTTTCCCAAAATAAAGGATACTGCTAAAAATTAGTACACTTCATGATCAATCAGTAAGTGTTGTGATCAGCTGCTCTCAGGATATCTTAAGTGCATTATAAATATGCTGACCACTACTTGCATGAGTAAGGTCAGTAGAACTGTTTTGTTGTGAAGGTGGAAGACAGCCAGTGAGAGGGAATATGAATGTTACAATTAAGACTCTCAAATATAGGCAAAAAAGGTTAAAGCCAGTTTAGATACTATTTTTTTTTCTTTTTAGTTGAAAAACTCCCATCTTAAGTAAGGTATCTAGAATTACACTATTGCTGAGAAAGGTATTGAATACAAACCATTTAAGATTCTACTCTGCCCTGGTGAGACCCCACCTGGAGTACTGTGTCCAGTTCTGGAGCCCCCAACATAAGAAGGACATGGACCAGCTGGAGAAGGTCCACAGGAGGGCCACAAAGATGATAAGAGGGCTGGAGCACCTCTCCTATGAAGAAAGGCTGAGAGAGTTGGGGCTGTTCAGCCTGGAGAAGAGGAGGCTCCGGGGAGACCTGATAGCGGTCTTCCAGTACCTCAAGGGGGCCTACAAGAAAGACGGGGAGAGACTGTTCAGTAGGGCCTGTTGTGACAGGACTAGGGGCAATGGTTTTAAAATAGAGGGGGGTAGATTTAAATTGGACATTAGGAAAAAATTTTTCACGATGAGAGTTGTAGAACACTGGAACAGGTTGCCCAGAGAGGTGGTGGATGCCCCATCCCTGGAAACATTCAAGGCCAGGCTGGATGGGGCTCTGAGCGACCTGATCTAGTGGGGGATGTCCCTGCTCCTTGCAGGGGGGTTGGACTAGATGACCTTTGAAGGTCCCTTCCAACCCTAACCATTCTATGATTCTATGATTCTAAGATTTGGGTTTTTTTAACCACACACATTTGCAAGACTTCACTGTAGTCCTCATCAAATAGTATCAGAATTTCCTTCAGGCTGTTTAAAAAGACTGTCTTGGTCTTGTTTGTTTTGTACTGTTTTATCATCTTGCAGTATAAAACAAAAGATTGTGATTTTCTAATTATAAAACTAATTAACTCTCACAAAGTAAAGGACCTGGACTTTAGCTCTTGAGCTATTTCTGTAGGTGTAGAGCACAAAATAATTCACTATCTAATCTCAACTCCAAATTGTGTATTTAGAGAACAGGGACCTCCCCTTACCAGCCTAATTATAAAGTTATACAAAATGTAAAAATAACTGTATTTGTTTATATAGATACAGATTTCCTGCAAATCAGAAATCTGATTTCATTTCAGGTTTTTGTTCATTATTTTTAACAAAGAAAATAATTAAAAAGTGTCTTGCTCAGATATAAAAGTTTTATTATTGCAGCCTCAGATTTGAATGTTTTGTCCTCAAAATTATAATAGGAAAACAGTAGTGAGAGTTGTTGTGTTTTGGGTTTGTTGTGCTTTCTGATAATTTTATAACTTTTTCTGTCTCCTCTTTTTTTTTTTTCTTTAATAAGTTTCAAAGGCTAGGTCATACTTTAAAAAATACAAAGCCCTATTAATGTCACACTTGATCAATATATACAATGCAGAAAGCTCTTTTATTGGCTTTCTATAAATGTACAGTTTTATATTCTTTTTCATAACTTCTCTGTCCTTGCTTTCTTCTCCTTCACTGACTATTCACTTTATAACTTGCCTTTTACACTGTTTTAGTTTTTATAATTGAGTCTGTGAATGATGTTGGATTAATAAATGCCTTGGAGACAGAAGTCTATTTTTTTTTTCCGGAAGAGCAGTATATCCTCAGTGTACAGTTTTTATGGGATTACTGTAATCTTTCTTCTCCCTTTACTTCCTTGTTTTATTATTGGAAAATCACTTTAAGGAGTCTTTAGAGATTGCCTCTTCACACAAATGTCAGGAATATTTCTTAACACTTGACACCGCCTGTTGTAAATGAAGCACACTGAAACCTACGCATAGAAACCTAGACAACTCTGAGTAGTGTTTGACAAGAAAAAATTGAGGGAGGGGGCAGGGGAGAAACTTGAGAACATGTGTTGATAGTAACTTGGTTAGTTAATTATTTTTAATATAGAATCATAGAATAGTTTGGGTTGGAAGGGATCTTTAAAGGTCATCTAGTCCAACCTCCCTGCAAGGAGCAGGGACATCTCCAACTAGGTCAGGTTGCTCAGAGCTCTGTCCCAGCTAGCCTTGAGTGTTTCCGGGGATGGGGCATCTACCACCTCTCTAGGCAACCTGTTCCAGTGTTCTACCACCCTCATTGTAATTTTTTTTTTCCTAATATCTAATCTGAATCTACCTCTCTCAATTTAAAAGAGAAATACACGAAATATTAAGGAGAAATACACAAAAATTTAAAAAGTCACTTTTTAAAAAAACAATGAAATGGAAAGGGAAGGGTTGGACTGTTAAAAGAAAGACATACAAAGGAAACCACAAAAATATATGGTTCTATGCAAATAGCAAGTTTTGGTCTGCTTTTTAGCTTTTCCATACAATGTAAAACTAGTTGGAATGAAAAATCTGTTGCACTGGAACTGTACAAAAGACTGAACATTAGGATAGCTAAAAAAAAATCAAACATACAGTAAATTGGAATAGATTTCTGAGAAAAGGATGAGAAAAGTTGAAAAAGACTAGTAAAAAGTGCTGCAAAGTAGTAAAACCTGCCTTAGCTATAAAATATACCACTTATGACCTACAAATTTTCCTATTCTAAATGTCATTTATAGAAAATTCCCACACTACCAACTTCTTATAAAGCCTGGTAAAACATAAACATAAAAACTTAATTTTCTTTTTGCTATGTTTTCAGTGAAATACAGAGGAGGAGACGGAGAAAAAAAAAAACAAAAAGGCTTGAGGTTTCATTTTTTTAGTTTTCCTAGTAAATGATTTAGTTATTTGGTCATTTTCTGTATTTCTACTATGTATACATAAATATAAATTTAGAGTGCAGAATCTGATGAAACATCAAACTTTTTTTTATTTATTAAATAATCTGAAAAAGATGTGCTGCAGTCATGAACATTTGCATTTGATTAGCAAAGACAACATAATCCAATATGACATTCTGTTAAGAAGGATTAAATATTATTATATAGAGAAAGTGGTCAAACAATTTACAAGAATTTCTGTTTACTTCTGTGCAGGTGAATAGTGTCATTTTGAAACTAAATATTTAACATAAGATAATAGAGAACCTTTCTCCAGTTTCTCAGTAGCAGCTATCCTTTGCCTGTACTCTGATTGTTTAAGAAATGACTATAGCTGTTTACCGCTCTGGTTTTAGACACCCAAGTCACTAAGTCACTTCTAAGTGTAAGTCATTTCCCTGTATAGACTTACTTAAAACTTAATAAAGAGATAGGCAAGGGTGGTGAACAGCTAGGTCATTATTTTTAGACCAGTTAGGAGAAAGGTAAATTTAAACCACTGTTGAAAAAGAAGCCTTCAGGTTTAACAAGAACAAAGATATGGCTTCTTTTAGCCATACAAGAAATAAGTAGAAATCAGAAATTATCACAGTTAAAAGCATATCTTCCAGAAAAATATAAGATTAGTAGTATAGACCATAATTTTATTTTTAAAAAAGTTGACTTGAGAGAGGCACATCCCAGCTTGATCAAATCACAGTATTTGAGATGGTCATTAAGAACTGTTATTTGGGTAACCTAAACATTATTTTATGTTATCTGAAAAATTCTGCTCCCTATTTCAATTTTGTTTAGAAAATAAAAGCCAAAAGATGTAGCAGTGGCAGCATATTGTTAGAGGACTTGACTTGTAGAACACTTCTGACCAAAGACTAAGACATATTCTTTTCAATAGTGATGCTGATATACATTTATCTTTTGCATCTAACTACAACTTTCATTAATATCCTTTGTTTAAGTAATGTTAAAAAAACAATAGGAGAGGCAAGGTAAGTAGGAGCTGCCATCCCATGTCACAATATCTCCAGTAAAAAGGTAAAACCTAGAAAATAAGAAACTCAAAAATAAGATGCTTTAGCCTCTTCAGAGCAATCAGATGATGGAAAAGATCATAGAATCATAGAATCATAGAATCACATGGTTGGATGGGACCTATAAGATCATCTAGTCCAACCGTCTTCCCACTACCATTGCTGCCACAGCTACTAAACCATATCTTGTAGCTTCTCATCAAGCCGCCTCTTGAACACTGCCAGGGACGGCAACTCCACCACCTCCCTGG
>JAAGAY010005934.1:0-24230 GCA_011801015.1 Ardeotis arabs
ACCTCGAGCCGTTTTTCTTCTATTATCTCCCCCTGTTCTCTCGGAGGGTGGGGGGAGTGAGAGAGAGACTGCGTAGTCTGGTCCCGATCCGGGCTGAACTACGACATATACTCGCGTTTTTTCCTCCCGCTTCCCGACTTATTTTCAGTCTGACTGTGAGCACAATATATGAAGTTAATGCTGTTAGGATATCTTTTTTTTTCATAGATGCTGTCAATGCTCAATTTTCTTGGGTTGTGCACAGCTTTTCATGTTGTTGACCATTGCTAGCTTTATATAGGTAATTCCTTATAAGAACAATCTTAATGAAGTGGAAACAAATGGCTTTCTGCAATTTTGAACTTCCTTTGTAAGCTAACAGACAGTAGGCTTGGACAAATGATCTTTCTGTCCCTAAAGAACTTCCACTCCTTCAGTATGGAATTGATACTTGGCTTCATCCATTTTCCTTCTGAAACTTAGTTCCTTGCTTCTTTTTTTCTGAGCTTGACTGTAAACCCAGGTGTGTCTGCAGCAGCTTGTGGCTCTGGTGACCAAGAGTATGGTTGGGAGAGAGAGAGACGCTTTTAAAGGTAGTTTACTGTATGAGAGAGAATAAGCAGGTCTTGAGATGAGAACGAAGAATCTGCAAAAAGTATTTTGTGCCTCAAAGTATTTCATGTTGCATGTCTTTCTCCCAGTCTAACAGATACAAATGAACCTTTAACTATCAGCAAGATATGAAGGAATATATACACTTGCCATTTCACCCGGTGTATGCTCCAAATCATAATTTTCCTTCCAAGTGCAGATTTTGATTTATAAAGACCTCTATGTTTACTATCCCAGTTTCCTTAGGAACCACCTCAGACACATTCTCAATTTATATTTTATAAAAACAAGTAAAATCACCTGAGATTTTTTGCTAAAAGAGCCTGGATGAGGTCTCTGAAAGTACTGATGACAGAGCTTTCTTGACAGACAGCCCTTACATCAGGTAAATTTTGTTTGGTTGGTTGGTCAGTTTTTTCCTAAGAGGATTTACCTTAATGATGTTTGGAGTATGATTTTATGGTAAATCTGTCCTCTGTATTTGGATTTTATCTAGTGAAGCTGATGAAGTTAAATTTGTCTGACAACAGCTAGTACATTGTATATATTTATATTTGTACAATTGCCCCAAAGCAACTAATGCTTTTAGTAATTAGACTATTTTAGTTTATATCTGTATGTGTCTTTATATTTTATTTCTGTGTTGTTGATTCTTTTTACATAAAGCAAAAGTATTTGATAGTTTTCTGTTGATATTTTCTTATTTATAATACCTGTGCATGTTATGATGCTGATCCCAAAGTAACTAATATAATTGAAAACAGAAAGCATTTTCCCAAATGAAAAACTGAAGTTTTGAATTACTTTATATTTTCTTCTGTATGTGTGTATGTATATAATATATTTGCATTAAGTAAAGACTCTACTTTAACATATACACACAAAGTACAGAATAAAGTTTAATATATTCAAAATTTGTTTTATCATCTCCTAATTCTTGTATCACCCTCTGTACAATCTGTACTCTTTACCTTTCTGCTAATGACACACAAAGTGGGTTGTTTTGTTCATTTTTTTTTTAATTTAAGGCTCTGTCAAGTGAAATATTTGAGCATATACTTAATTTTGCAGTCCAAAGTTAAAATTAAAATATGCACATGCACATATTTTTTTTTTTAGATCAGAATTGATAGTGTATTATATATTTCTTTACTGAAGCTGTATTTTATGCTTGGTCCCAACTGCCATTATATGTGTTTTGTATTCCTCTAGCACAGAGCTTGAAGGTGGCCAAGTGGGAATATTTCAACTTTCATTCCTTGCTGCCTTTATTTCACCAGAGACTCAGCTAGAAATTCCTGCATTATGTGTCCATACATATCCACTGCATCTAGAAGGTCTTTACAATTCAGCTCTTAGTCTGAGAAAGAAAACACTGCAAAGAACATACAGTTATAGCCATCCCAATGTTTGCCCTGTTCCACACACACGCTCACCATCAGCCACCAGGTGGGTAGTTCAGAGTATCCATTCTCACCCTGTATATTGCATATATGAATTTAATACACGGTATAATGTATTAATGGAGAGTTAGAAGTGCTTTGGTTAAGGGAAGTTGTGCCTAGCATTTGAACAGAGCAAAGCCACTCGATGTAGTCCACCTGAATTTCCAAAAGGCATTTCACAGGGTCACTCACCAAAAGGTCTTAAAGATACAAAGCTGGGCTGAGAAAAAGTGTTATTATTGAATAAAAGGCTAAAGGGTAACAAAAGACAGGGAAAAAAGCCTTTCAAGGGAGATGGACTGCCATTGAAGACTGACAGGGTTCAGTGTCAGGGCTTATGATGTTTGACATATTTGTAAATAATCTAGAAAAGAAAGGGAAGAAGTGACCAATTGTGCTAATATTAATAAATTGCAACAAAAGACTGTGTGGAATTGTTGATGTATTCATGATACTGAGAGATTAGACAATAAAATGGCAGGTCACATACAGTGTCCACAGATAGAAATGAAATTTGTGGGAAAAACTGTTCCAGGGATGGAACTGTGCACTCAGAAAAAAAATCTTTAGTGTTTATATTTTTCTGTTCTATGAAAATATCAATTTGGTGCTAGTAATATTTAACAAAGCAAAAGTTAGCACTTACTAGATGTGGGACAGAGGATGTTATTATGGTTATAATACCGTGCATTACTCCATGATTTCTGCCCATATGGGACTAATGCTGTTCTTGTAACATTCTTCTAACCATTTAATAAATAAATAAATGACTAAAGGGAGGTATAATAGAAGTCTATAAAATAATGAGTAATATAGAGAGAATTACTAGAAATAATTCTTTCTTTTAACTTGAGAAAGAAGGGTAGAAAATGAAACTGTCAGACAGTAGAATCAAAACCAACATAAGGAAGTATTCTGCACAGTGCACAGATAGCCAATTGCAAGGTGTTGCAACTCTGACTCAGGACACTGCAGATGCTAAAAAAATAAATGTGAACAAAAAAACAATGAGGCAAAGTCATGGAAGGAAAATCATTTTAGAGTCTAAAAAGACAAGAGAGCCACATCCAGCTCAGGAAATGCAGACAGCTGAAATCTGGGAGAACATACTGGGGAAGTATCCCTGGATGTGTGCCCTGTTTGTGTATTTTCCTCAGGTATTTCTATCAGCCAGCATCAGAGAAAAGATGTTGAATCTGCTGAATCTTCCATCTAAACACAGTGTTCGATCTGATGGTCTCACACTCACATTAATGTCACACTCAGTTATGTGTGACTTTCAGTCTATTTACCACTCCTTTCTGCTTTAAAAATTAAGCAATCCGTGTGAAATTCCAAAATATTTTTTGAGAGAGAATGTGGTAATTTCCATTTGTTTTGTCTTGTGTGTTTGTTTCTTTTTTTTTTCTTACATCAAATATTTTGGTTTTACTCTAAAATTATATTTTTCTTTGTGATTACTATTCAGACAGATGTTAGTTTATCTTGGCAGGAAAAAAAAAAAAGACACATTAAAGTATCATCTATTTTGTCTAAAATCTGCTACATTAATTGAGAACTACCATCGCTGAAGCAGAAAATAAGGTTGCATTTGAGTAATGAATGATGCCTGGCTAATGATACTGAAGACCATTAGAGCAAAAGAGACATCGTTTTCTCCACATAGGCTGATTGAGGAGCGGGTTAGAGTTGGCAGGAGGCTGTGAGACTGGGTGTTGAGTAAGAACATGTTATTCACTGCAGAAAGCAAACAAGGAAATTTAAGAACGAAGTTAGAAAGCAAGAGAATCAAGGTCAAGGTCAAAGAGGTAGGTAATAAAGAAAAAGAACAAAACAAGGTGAAAATTGAGAAGTTGACACAGATCATTGCATGGTAAAATAAGTATTATGCTAGCTATGTTCTCTGCCTCTCAGTTTGCACATGTTTAGGATGTATGTTGACCACATAATCATGGTTAGAATCCCAGTCTACATAGCAGGGGAACATCTGAAAGTCAATGCTAACGCTTTTTTTTTTTTTTTTTCCCCTTTATAATTCACTGAATGGTGGGAAAATCTTGCATATAGTTCTCACTGAAAGTTTTGGAATAAATTTAAAATAAAAAGACTTACTTATCCAAGTCTCTTGGATACCTATAGTAGACCCTTCAGTTGGAGATGACTATTCTCTGCTCTGATGAAGTATAACCTTTTCTAACTGTCCTATGTGATGTGACTGAGGTGACAAAAATTAAGTACTCTAGCTTGCTTAACTTCCATACACCACCCTCTCAATTTTTACATTTTTATGTCACTCATTTCAATGCTTTTCTGAATCTAAAAGGGTGATGAAAAGACCAAGTGCATGTTTGACATTTTAACTCCCTTTAGAACATTATTTTTCTTCTAACTTTTTTTTTTCTAAGTTTAAAACCTGGACTGTCTACAGTTTTTCTGAAGAGTCTTATATCTTTAAAAAGCAGACTTGAATTGCCACATCCAGAATGATGTGATCTAGAAGCTAATGTGACATAAAAAAGATTTTTCATTCTAATTAATGTCAGAAAAATGACCTGAGCTGTAAAAAGTAGTGTCTGTTACATATCACTCTACTCCTTCTGACCTCCTTAACCCAAATGGGCAGTGAAAATTGTGTGGGCTCTCATCATGTAGGACCAATTTGTTTTCAGTACCCTGTGCATAAAGCGAGTTAGCCCACAGACATCTTTTGTTTCAAACCTCATGTAGCCACAGCAAAGAAACCTTCGAGTATTTGCTCCTTCTTTGGTTTAAAATTATGTATCTGTTTTTCAGTCTCATTAGTTAGCTTAGCTCTACAAAGACTGACAACACTGCAAAATCCTACTCGAGTGGCTGTAGCCGAGCTGACCTTGCCCTCACTCGTGTGTAGCACTGCTGGTTCTGGAGACAGGGCTCGTGTTCCTCCATGCTGCAGCAAGGGCAGCCGCACAGGACTATTTCCCTGAACAAACTTGTCTGTTTGTTTGGGTACAAGATGTAGATTGTAGGATGGGACAGGGAGACTGCAGACCTGTTAAGACAGCAGCTCATAACTTGTGTTGATTTGATTTTTAACCGGTTCCCACTAATGGGCCAGGTAGCTGCAGCACTACCATGTTAAATTTGTAACTGATATAATATCTGTGCATAGGACCCGACTTAAAGTACTAATTCTTCTTATCTTTTGAGTGGTTTTGCTTTCAGTTAGCTAAATATTTTAAATATTAAAAAAAAAATCCCTAAAAATGTATTTTTTTTTTTACATTAGAAGTGTTTCTTCTCATTTCTATGAATTTTATTCTAGGAATATTAATGAAGTCACTACAGAAATTACTTCTATTTCATATCTGTAAAAATAATGAGAATAAGACAAATACCATACCTTTGACTGACATAAGGACTCAAGTGCTTGATCCACACTCAGTATAATTTTTCTCCTTTATCTTTAAAACAAAGACTATATAACTACCTAATAACTAATATACTGCTTTATAGACCTGCTAGAAAGTAAATAAAAGGAATGTATATTTGGCATTTTGCTGAAGCAAAGACCACTGATGTAAAAACGATCTAAAGGTTGAGAATCATTAGCCACACACATAAGGACTGACAGAAATTTAAGTACCCAAAAAAAGTGAGACATCCCTTCACATGTATAGAGCATCTTGACTTACAAGGGTTATGAATCTGATTTTTTTTTTTCCTGTAGATGTTTTAATTATATGATGACCTTCTAGCTTTCTTTCCTTTCCCTTGTTAGTCAGTACTACAAAATCATCAGGTATAGTTCTGTCTAATAATACCTTACTAATTTCATTCAGCACCAGAGACTGAGAAAGCATCCTTATGTATTTCTCACTTTAGCTGATCATATTTTATTGTGAACAAGATAGGAGATGTTGAAAAACACTGGCACGACACTGAGTTATCATTCAGAAAAGGAGTGTGTTACTGGCTTGGGAAAGCATTCTTGGATGACAGAATGTCCATTCTTTTTAGGTTCAAAATTAAGCTGTTGTCGAAAACTTAATAAAAAATGAAGAATTTGTGATGCAGAATTGTTTATGCTTTGTAAAGTCCTCTTTATATGAAATGTTCATTAAGATAAAATGATAGCACCTGCAATGAGCTGAGCCTAATTTACATTTTTACTTGATACATTTCTTGTCTACTTTCAGTTTTATCCTAATTAAAATGTGGGCCAATATCCATGAGCATAGACTAGAAGGCTAGTGATGCAGAGCAATGAGCTGGAGACCACTGATGCATGGCATGAAGCTGGAGGCACTGGTGTGAGACATAAGGAAGACGGCTTTATGGAGTAGCCTAAGAGGCTCCAGGGAGTGATGATATGCTAGAAAATGTTACTAAAGTACCGTGCTCTGAAAATTACTAGAGAAAGACAGATGGATGGGACGACCGATAAAGGACAGAAATCTGTAAAATGGTTGATTTGAGAGAGCTGGTAGATTGAGTCTATCAGAAAAAAAAAGCCAAATGTGGAAGCCCACTGGAGCAAAAGACAAGTGCTAGGCGCCACTGAAGTATGGTGCAGGTAAGCTTTCCAAAAGCTTGATTAGCAGAGCGCAGCCATTGCTTTGCCCGAGCCAGTCAGCCAAAGTAAACTTTCAAACCTAAATATCACTCAAAGTAGCCAAGAGGTTAAAATACACATTCTGTGTCAGGTCAGAAATGACAGACCAGGGAGAAAAAATTGCGCTCTTCCTTCCCTAAATGATTGTAGCGTGCTCAGCTACGATGATTCTGGTTGTTGAAGTGGCAGACCTTGCTGTGTCCTAGTCAAGTCACAGTGAACTGGGTGGACTGGGAAAGCAGTTGGTAGATGTAGATTGAAGCTCAGTGTCTGAGTAGATTTGTATGTTGGGCGACATCTTACGCTTTTGGAGGTCACAGTGCTGCAGAGCGCTGTGCCAAATACCCTTCTGCATTCAGCTCAGTGTCCGTGCCAAGAAACTGAATAAATTAGCCTATAAGGAGCTGCATGCTGCTGCAGCTATTCTGCAGTGAGTGCCTGAACGGCTTCATTCACATATAGCTTCACTTATGTCTAGTTCAGATATGATTGCCTTCCACTGAAAACTATGATGTTGATTTACTTATGAAAGAGTAATAGCTGCATTTTACATATATCCTACATATTTTTTACCATCCAAAAGCTGTATTCAGAACTCAGAAAACTGTTAAGAGGTTAATATTAATTCCAGAGTATTGGTAGAGACATGTTCTTAACTGAGTAGTTGGATGAGATTTTTCTATTATTCTACCAATATTCCTCTGCTTGTCCCGTTATGAGAGTTTACACCCAGAATTAGGTTATTATGTCTTAGGAAAATAACCAACTGTATTTGTAAAGCATTTCTCAATTCTGTGAATATCTCTCTGAAGCTAATTTTTAAGTCCTGTAACACTAGAAAATAATCATGTGAAAAAAAATCCAGATGAAATAAATCAGTGAAAATAATTTGGAACATATACTGTAAATTTGTATTTGGCTCTCATTTCCTGATTCTGTTCTCATAAATACATCCATTAAAATATTTCATAAAATTTACCTCCTGTCAAATTTTACATTTTGAATTTGGATTCCTGTACATTTTACGTATTTTTAGTTAGACACAATTTCTGAAAGTGCTTGGAAAGCAGAAGGTTCCTCATCTGTAAAAGAATGAATGAAAATTAGTGAGGAGGTTAATATTTTTGTATTATATGTGACTTCTCTTTCCCTCTGATGTGTGTATGAATGTCTTTTTAAATACTTGTATTTATGAGTATGTTTGGAAATAGATCAGCAGCTAGAGATTCTCCTTGATTAACAGTGTTCTGGAAAGGGATTCAAGAGAGGCCAAAATTGAATTAGGATCCAAACTTACAATTCAATGCTATGATAATCTATAATATAGGAAACACTATTAAATCAACAGGAAATGAAAAAGATTGCAGTTAGCCAAGCAACTATCAGTCACCACAGAAGCTAAGTGATCCTTGAACTGGATGAATCAATCCAGACTGCCAAGGTCAATGAGTTGCCATACTGAAGGAAATATGAACATATGTAGTAGGAATCTAGCAATAAAATGAGCCATGCTGTCTTCTTTTGTTAATAGTTTTATCTGATTAAGGAAGGCAGCCCATATATCAGCAAATTTACACTAGCATTTGGAGCAAATTGACTGACAAAAAATGATCCAAAAAAAGAGTTATGTAGTAGCAATGCTGCAGTACAGTTGTACATTATTAAAGCTGAGCTTAGAGATACTGCAGACAGCAGATTTTAGTACCTGCCTACAGCTGAAAGTGTTTTAAATAGCTGTGTCTTGTATAGAAAGATTTTGTATGCTATTTTATTTTCAGACAAGTTAGGCACAAAGCTGAGAAACAAAAACATGAATTTGGACTTTTAAACACTTTTCCAGCAGCACCTGAATAGAAATATTCTTCTTTTCACTTTTGTGCATTTTTTTCTCCCATAACTTACAGCCTCTTTTGCCTTCAGCCTCAATCACTTCTGTCACTCTCATATCTATTTCATAAAATAGGATTTGCATAATGAACAATTTTGCAGAGATTCAAAATATAAATTAGTTTCTTTTCTGACATTGCAATGAAAGAAATTTGAAAATATTTGATCTTTGTGACTGCCAGAGTCAGCAGGGGTGAAAGTTAAGTTGTGTAGAATGCATAGCAATCATACATTTCATTAGGACTTGCATATTTTCTCATTGATCATTCTCAGTGCATCATGCAGATGGAAGACCAATCTCAAACATGACCCATTATAGTATTTCCCATATAAAAGCATAATAATTCGCTGCATTTTCAGTTACAGTATAAGATCTTAACACTAGCTGCACTCCTTTCTATGGTCAAATAAACCTAGTTACTAAAACACCTAGTAGTGATAATCGGCACTGAAGGGAATTACATTAGTGCCTTTAACCATTAAGAACTCTTTCCTGCTCAACTGAAATTATGATTATGGCATGATTACTTGGAAGAGGATGGAATAGAGACTGCTTTAAGGATAGTGATAAGAAATTGCAAGGCTTGCTGTTATGCAGAGAAGCAGATGAAATGGAAATCGTGCTGGTGAATACCAGCACCCACCATTGGTCAAAATAAAAGCACTTGCGGCACACTTCCCAGTGCTTATTCAGAAAGGTTTTCATATGTAAACGTGTGCATCTCTGAGGGCTGTGACAAGAAGACAAGAGTTGGAAGAGATACCAGTGGGTGAGGGAAGATCTGTAGTGTGGCTCTGAGAAGAGAGAGAACTTTTGAATTCAATGCTGGCTAAAAGGGAGTTAAAGCTTCAGAAGAAAAACACCTTTTCTTATTGAATTCATTTTACAATCAGAAAACTGGTTTTTTTTCAGGTTCTTTACAAGTAAATAAGAATGTGTAACAGATGCATTCAATATTATTTTTCCCTTCCCAAGGATACAACTTGCAATGCTCAGAACTTCAGATAATTTCTTAGGTTAAAAAGGAATATGCTAACTGAGGAACTTTATATTGATGAGCAGCTTCTCCAAACAAAACCAAAAAGATGTAAAATAGCCATCTTTCTAATGAAGCATCACATGATCCTAAACATCATGAGACCTACGCTCCAGTGAAGCTTATACAACCTCTGAAAACTACTGCTCTATAATATACAGTATAGCCGGAATTTATAAGATGGTGTGGTCAACTGGCAGAGTAAACATCCTTATAGAACTCAGTTATCAACCATAGCTGTAGTGGGTTAGTCTTGCTATAGGGGGTTAGCTTGCAAAAACAGATATATGTCTGTTCAACCCATAGGCACAATGGGCAGCTTTCAAATGCAAACTCGTGGCTACATGTTCAAAAAGATGGATGAAATAATTTTTTTTTATTATTATTATTATTTTAAAGATGGTTTGAAAAATGTAGTCTTTGCATGCCATTAGAGATTAGGGTAAACATTACCTGTTTAGAGATGACTGAGAAAGTCTGGGAAACTGCTTATTCCAGAAGAAACATTTGGCTCACGCAGATTCTTTTACTAGCCCTAGAGAAGAAAAGGAGCAAATCTTTACTTTACCTAAAGGTGAAACTACAGTATAATTAGGGCCAACCATTAATCTACCTTGCATGAGCAGTAATATAAATGAAGATACGATACATGAACTCTGGATCAGACTGTCACTGGATAGAAGTTTTTTGGTCTCCCAGGTTCATGGTGCCCTTCACTGCTAGTGTACAGATGCTGTGTTTCACTTGTGTATGCTGAGTAACTCCAGTATAGAAATACATAGAATGGGTTTTCTAGAGAGTGCTACAGTATATGCTGAGATTGGGTGGCCTTGATTAAAAAAAATTATGTCTTCTCACCCCTCATGAAAACAGAAAGATGGTTCATGAGGTATCATTTTAACTGCAACAATGGCTTTGGCAGAGGCTATTTCTTATGCTGGTTGGACTGAACTCTTTCTAGATGTTCACTGATTTCTAGGAGATATAAATTACTGCGTATCCCTTAACTACCCTGTCTCTTTATGTTTTAAGGTCTTCTCTAACTTACAGTCTTCAATGAGGCATTTTAAAAAATATTTCTTCAGACTAACACTGGTGTGGCAGCTTTGAATCTACAGTACTTCCTAATGACATGCAGATGGTTCTCAGGATGATTAACGTCTATGCTGCCTCCGTAGCTCAACTACCAGGCAGCAGCATTTGCTGAGAATATAAGGAAGCTCCAAAGATTGGTGATGACCTTCTGCCAGGACAGTATTCTTTGTAAGGAGTATGCAAAAATGAACAAAACCAACCTCCTCCCTTCACATTTATCATCAAATATCTATTTAATAGCTGTGGCTTTCTTTACTATGGTCAGAGAATTGTCTTTACTATTTGTCTGAAAATGTGTATTTGAAAACGCATGTTTCTGCTCCAATGCAAAGCTTCACATTTAATCTATTTCAGCAACAACCAAAATAAACTACCTTTTGAAGATTCTATGGAACAAGAAGCCTTACCCAGTCAATTAGCTTTATGTCTTTGACAGTCCTGAAGTGTCTGTCATGTGATCTGCCAAAACTCCAGTAGCCAGCAAACAGCAGAAGTTAGACATAGTTTTTCTGTAACAAGAGCTAACTCAAGATAACATAATCTTGACTGATATATTGCATAAAATTACTAAGAAAACTCAAAAAAAAAGGGAGAGAGATGCTGAATTAATCCACAAAAATTTATATTTACCTCACATAGGGACTCTTGTTTAGGACCATAGACACTAAAGAAGATGCAGATAGGTGAATTGAAAAATAATTATAAAGAAATTATTTCTATTGTGTACAATTCCAATTTTTGTCTTGCTAACAAATTCAAAACTGAAATCTTTGTATTATACACCATGAAGTGGTGTATTTATTATGCTAGCCAAGCTCTTCTCCAGTTTTTCTGCTGGTGTCTTATCTGAGTTTATTGCACTTCCTTGGTTCTTAAAGACAATGTGAAAATGGAAGAAACATTTATATATTAAATTTACGGATTATACTTAACATGATGATTTGTTCTAAATAGCCTTGTCATAAGCTTATTTTAAAATGATCAGCACTGAGAGTTTTTAGGGACAATAGTTGCAAACAAGCAATGAAGGAAACATAATGCTTGAAAAACAATTGTGCAGAGGATAGAAGTCACTGTGACCTAGATTGAAAAGTGAAATTTGTAGATAGCAGATGTTTCATGTGAAAGAAGATCTAGTTAACACTTTAAAATGCACAAATCCTTCCTGTCCCTGGAAAGAATTGAGCTAGACTACTGAATATTTTCTGTTACTTAAATAAGTGTCAGACATACTATATTCAAGCAAAAAGATCTGTCTGCAGTCAGCAGAAATTTCCTTTTCACTCTGAAAAGATGGATATGCTTGATTATGGATGGGTATGGTTGATTAAGGTAGTTATACCGTCAAATGCAGTTGAAACTATCAATATTTTCAGTACTTTCATAAAATCTGAAATTTGAAGTGCTATACAAAGTTCTTTGCCATGGAAATATCGTTACATCAGTTTTAATAGCTGATGTTTAAGATAAGGTTATTAAAACGACATATAAGTGATGATTAATAATAACAGACCAACATAACACATTGGAATTTCTTGTAAGGTCTTGGAAGCTAAATATGTTAATTGCTGTTCTTTTTATTAATAGAAACAGAAACAAAAATAGAAAGTTATACTGACTATTTAATGTTTTTGAACACAGGCCAAGAAAGTTTAAAATTACCCTAAAGAAAATGAGGCTTAACACAAATAAAATAATTAAGCATGCTCATTACTGATTTATGGCCCATAATTAAGCTTATTTATATCTGACTTAAGGCTTGTAGTTAAGCATACTCATAACTGGCTTTTATGCCAGTGGAAATTGGATCAGGCTCTTAGAAAACATTAATGGCTCTGTCACACCAGGGTGCTTAAGGGCTGGCTCCTAATTAGAAACTGCCTGTTTTTTAAGAGAGGCTGAGCTCTCTTCAGCCCTGCTAACCTGCACCGGGCTGTGAGAAATCTCTCTGTGCACAACTGAGGATTACTGGGCTGGGATGGACCCCACAGCAGGGCAGCCAAAGTGCAGGAGCTGCCATCCTGACTTCTCTCCACATCCTTCTTCTGGCCTGCTTCAGGACCTTCTCATGACCCTTCAGCCAAAACCCAGAAAGCTGGAGTAAGGTACAGATTCAGGCATGAATCTGGCCCTAAAAAAAAGCATTAAGACCAAAATTTTCCAAAGAGACTGGCCAAGAGTGATAAAGAGATAGCATAATTCCTCAAAGCACTAAAACATCAAACATTCAGGTCTTTCTTTGGCTGAATACCCAAACTGTTTGTAAATGGGCACTTACAATATTTAAGTAATCAACATTACAGATTGTTACCTCAGTTTCCCTAAGATTGCTTTTACCATCAAATGTCTGGCATTCAGATGCCCTTAGCTAGCACTGCAGTGAGTGTACTGTAAGCATGCTTACAAAACAAGTTATCAACTGTATTTCCAACTATAACTGCTGTATTCTCAGTCCTTCTACTTTGCCTTCATGTGATGCTTCATAACCAGATTTTTTAAAGTAATTTTTACAGCCATTTTAATGAATGTAGAGACAAAGCACTATAACTGTCGCCACTTTTGTCCTATATGTAGAATAATAGTTATTTGTCTAGTAAAAGAGCACCACTATATTTTAAAGAATCCTCCTGAGCATATTTTTGTCAAATATTTATTTCTGAAAAATGTAAATGTGTCATCCGTGCTGTTTAGTCTTGTAACTTTACAGCCTGTTTCAATTTGTATATATCCCCACTGATCACTCCTATTACATCTGCTTTAGTGATCTAAAATAATAAAAAAATATTACCAAAGTATTCATCTGGTCTCCTTTTCTTTCCTCCTTCCCTCTTCAGCGAGATTGCTAACTCTAACCAGTAAATTCAAATGTACATTTTATGGCTTATTGCTGTGAGAATAGGGATGCTATTGACAACACTCCAAGGTGTTTAACATGTGTCTTGGAATTAAGAGTACAATTGCTGAGGGAGTGTATTAGGAGAACGGATTTACAAAATGTTAGAGGCCTAATTAAGTGGAGGGGTATTGTGAAACTCCTCCTTTCCAGATGAATCAAAGTATTAGATGGCATGAAATGCCAAATCCCGCTCTCCATACCCAAGCACAGAATCTTCAAATATGAGACTCTTTGGGGTGAGAAATAAGTGTAAACTCTGCAGTGTGAGAGTTAAGAGGCAGGATCATCTAGGATTGCACTGGGGAAAGCCTTTTCATCACCACATACCAAACTTGCCTTCTGCTTTCTATCCTCAGGAGAAATGTGAAATCCTGCTCCTCTTCCCTCTCCATTCTTTTTCAGAGGGATGCTTCTTTGAAATCTCTGTACGAACAGTGGAGAAAAGAAAAAAAAAAAAGACAAGAAAGCCTTGTCTTAAGGGGAAGAAAGTTTATATTGACTTTGAAAACACAGAGAAGCACAGTCCAGAGTAGTAAACATCAGACTTGAGAAAACAGCAAATGCTCCCTCCCCCAACGCATATACAAATACAAAGCAATCAAACAAAAATGAGATTTTGCACCTAATAAAATCAAGCAGGCCAGGCTAGCCAGAGCCATTTACAGATGGCCATTGAGAGTTCCTCATCACTTGTGAATGGCTACTGGCACATATGTACCAACACTTGATCTCTCTTGGGAAGCTATTTAATTTATCTCCAAATCATCTGTCCAGCTCCCGGGTGGCTGTTTATCTTCTGTCAGTATGTTTCTCTTATCGCTAAAGGATCTCTCTCTTGTTTGACTAGTTTTTACTATGTTTCCTCTTTCTTTGCAGATTGTTTATCTCCACTTTTCTCACTCTAGGGGAGCATGTGCATAATTTGTTTGTCAATAATAAATTACGGACACATTTTATTATGTGTTACTAATGTTTCTGCATAGGAGAGCAGGAGGAAAAAAATCTAATAAAACTGCAAATGCACCGAATGTGCATAAATACTAGTGGCACCTGGCATATATATTTCTATTTGCTTTCTTTCATTTTATACTTACATAGTTACATTTTTCTCTTTCTTTAAATATAAGTAAATATATACATGCATATATAGACTTAATTCAGTTTGTAAATTGCATATTGAGTTGTTTGAACTTTTTCTGTATAGAGGCAAAATGTTTCTAGTTACTTCAGAAAATCAAGGAATGGCTAAAAGTTTCCCCTTTAACATCAGACCCCAATCATTTTATATACTCTATCATTTTACCGTATCCCTGCCTCTCAACCTGAAAAAAAAAATCTTACTGCCTCTCTTCATAAGTACTCTGACTGCCTTCTGCTTTCTGCCTTTTAAAGTCTGTGTTCAGTGATGGCTTGAACTTTCCTGATCTGTCTGTATTAAGTAGTCTTACAGGATCAAGCCCCATGACCTTTGTTCACTTTTAGTAGCACCTTGCTTTTCACCTACGGTTTCCTTGAGGTAGTTGTATAGATTATACTTTAACCCATGAGTTATTGGCTGTTCTCCTTCTGCCAAGGTCTTGTGACACAAACAGACCGGACAGGAGTATACGGGGGATTCTGCAGGTTGGTCAGATAGGAGTGCAATAAAAATTATAACAGAAGCAAGGCTAACATATTGACAAAGATACTGGAGACTGTCCCGTGGGGTTTAGCATGAAGGTTGTGATGATGTAGCATACCAGAGACAGCAATTACGTGATTCTGCATTGGGGACAGGAGAATCCTTCTGAAAATGTGTCAAGCATTGTCTTTGGATGTGTTAGCCTTTGAGTCCCCAACTGCTTTGCAGGCTAAAAACCTGTTCTAATTTAAGATATATATATGCATGGGAATTTTATCTCCATTTACCCTTGTTTCAGCACCACCCTCGTCTTTAATGTTAGTGTTTGATGTTCTCTTCT
Source organism: Ardeotis arabs (assembly GCA_011801015.1). NCBI lineage: Eukaryota > Metazoa > Chordata > Aves > Otidiformes > Otididae > Ardeotis > Ardeotis arabs. The sequence continues at coordinate 15,507 of JAAGAY010005934.1, forward strand.
TGATGCACAAATACAAATCAGTCATCTTTTCATTCTACATTTTAGACTACTGGACAAGCCCAGTATGTTAGTATGCCTTACTAAGACAGACCATACAGTCCCTTAATCATTCTTATGTGTCTGCACCAATTCCAATCCAAATACATCCTTTGTGGTAATGGCTCTGCACAGTATTCCACTGAACTCTTACCAGCTTTCCCCACAATAGACTTAAAATTTCCTAGGTTTACCTGAAAACAGCTTGATGGCTCTATTGTAAGCTTTCACTGCCTTTGCACAGGCATTGTATTGATGAATTATACACATAATGAGATCAAAACAAGCACCAATTTTATTCAGTCATCCCAGTCCACTATCTCCAGGCTCATTGCAGAAATCAGCATTATTTTATTCTCCTAGTGTGAGGCCTTGCATTCTGTACTATTCTATTCTACTATCCTGTACCTTTCACTCCATTTTTATGTCAGCTTTAAGGTGATGCTTATGCTCTTTATGTACAGTCTATCCTCTGTTCATAATAAATCTCTGCTTCATTCTGTCAATAGATTTTGTTGGGACATACATATATATATATATCTTGAAGGAAAAATCTAATTTCTCTCCTACACTTATGATTTCAGTAGGGTATTTCCAGATTATTTCCTTACATATTTTGCCTCATCTCTGAATAGAAGTCATTACCAGTCAATGACGTATCTGGTAGAAAATGGTTGTTCTACTCAAAGAGAACATTGCGTTGAAGGGAGCTGTATTAATGACACTCAACAGATAGGAGAGGCACAATGACAAGAAAGGGCAATGGTAACCAAGCTCTTCTATTTTATATTTTATTGAGAACTTTCTTAGGACCGAGTCTTATGGCAGGTGTTTTCTTCATCCAGCATCTACCTTCCAAGCCATTCGTAACATGAGTTTGTACCAATACAACAGCTGGGTCTAGCTGGTTTTCAAGCATCTCTGAAAAGCATAGCTCTCCATGAAATGCATACAGCCATTCCCTCGTGTGACCTTAGCTCTTAAACCAGCAGCTATGGTTCATTTATGTAGGTGGAGTATTAAGATCTGGTTAAGGTAATTTCCTTCTGTCACATGGGGAGTTCTGCTTCGGATATTGCCTCTCCAGGGCTCACATTTGTCTGAGTTCCTGCTTGTGTTTCTCCACATATTTATGAAGACATCAGTGGCAGAGAGTGGAGCAAAGGAGTTCTTTTCTTTTGTATCAACTCTTTATTTTGAATCACAACACTTTTGTGATCTTGGGCAGACATACAATGGAAATAAAATAATTTTACTTCATGTGTCAGTGATAGCATAAGAATGACTATGCTTCACTAATGTGAGGAAGTGGGAAAAAATAAACTGTCACATATTCTATCATTTTTAATCTCCAGTCTTTGTGCAGTCATAGAGGCTAGAGGTATATTTTGATTGGTTTCTCCAAACCCAAATTCTGTAGGGCTTCAAGAATTGTGGGCTGGACAGAGGCCTTGAGTGGTTTTGTGTGGATGTTCTCATGACTGATACCCAAAGAATGACATACGAACATTTATAATAATAAAGAATATAAAGAGACTGTAATAAAACATTTTTAAATAAAACAGAATGTACAAGTTCTGTTCTGCTTTCTTTAGAGAAGCATTATATTTAGTGAAAGATCCCTTGGGCAAGCACTGGCACCTGCCTCCTCATGACATTAGATACAAAAAGCTAAGCTCATTAACAGGTTTTCATTCACTGGGAACCTCTCTTGCCCAGGCTTGCTTGTGGCTGTAAGTAGAATGTGTAATGGGCTTAGTTGCCTTTAAAGGCAGCTTGTATTTGGAAATCAACCTCTTATTTCTGAGACACTCTATTTAGGTTTGTAACTTTTGCATATTTTTTTGCAAATCAAAACAAATAAGAAAATTCTCTTAAATCAAAATATTGGTGTAAAAGCAGTATCAAAAGTCAAATAGCTTAAATATGTACACCAGAGATGCTGCTGCTTAACAAGGCAGGATAGCTAATAAGAATAGTAACAATTAAGCAATAGCTATTCAATGAAAGTAACAGGGATCTGACAGGCTTCCGCAAATTAAAAGATAGTTCATCCTTAAATGCTTTTCAATGTCTAGTTTAGAGATTCCTGCTTTTTGGTTCAGTAAATTAAGCCCTCAGCTAATTCTCAGGCATTAATACTTTTCTACTCCCTTCTGTCGAATCTTCTTCACTGGTTAGAGACAAGGGGTGAATTACAATGACACTGGGCATCATGCACAACAGCAGCCAGATCATGGCCACAAACTTTACGTTTGTTAAACTCTTGCATATCCAGCTGTGGGATTGAAAATGCATCTTCAGGCATGAATTGTTCTTTGCTCAAAACCTAACACATTACAGTTTCTTAGTAGTGGCTTGTTTTCCTGCTCTGACAGCACGAGCTGTATTAATAATCTGTGTTCATACAGCCACTGGCAAACCAGCAAAATAAGTGATATGGTGGCACAGTAGAAACAAGAGCTTTTAATCACACCAGCAGTGTTGTCTGGAGGGAAAAAGAGAGCCAGTGCTAGATGTGCAGAGGAAGTAGAGAGAGACTGGAGCAAGCCCATAGAGAGTTTTATAATCAAGAAGTTCATTTTGCACTGGGTTCTGAAATTAATGAGGAGCCAGTGGAGTTGTCTGACAATGGGGGTGATACGAGTTAGTGTCCAGAGATCACAGAAGTTATTCTGAGCCCAGACATATTGAATTGTTCATTGTTTTCTCCCACTAAACAGTCTTATAATTCAAGTACTTAATCATAAAGAATAATCAAGTTCTCTCTCTCTGACTTCAGCTTTCTGCCTTTCTCAGCTAGCTGATCATGCCTCAAATAATCACACTCATCTCATCTCTTAGATGTGTACACCTGATGCTTCCCTCTTCCCCCTGTGCCCACCTTCTCCTTTGTACTATAGTTCCCTTTTCTTCTTCATATTCCCTAGCTGTTTCTTGCTGACTTCTTATGCAGTTTTGTTATAATGATGGCCTGGCTTACAGAAATCAAAGCAGGAAGACCATAACCTTAATTCCACCCCAATATGCTATTACTTTTTTACAGTGTTCTATCCTCATTCCTTTTTTGCTTTGTGGTATGCCATTTCATTTGTGACTTGTTAGCTAGAGATGACCATCTGAAGCTTGAATATCAGGATATTACAAATTTAACTTATCACACTTTTGTTTATGGCCTTGTGTCTTTTGCATATTGCACATCCCTGGTCATAGCATTCCTATTAATTTAGCTGAAATTCTGTCTTATGCCATCAAAGCAGATTTTCTTGCAGGATAATAACTGCCAGTTTTGATCTCCTTCACTTACTCTGAGTTTTAACATTAAAAAATTGAGTCCATCATAAGTACAGAATTGTACTTATCAGCTGGAAGTGCTGCCTGATTGCAAGACTCTGTTCCGTAAAAGCATTTAAAGCTGACCATGGCGAAATGAGAAGTGAGTGGGTAATAGCCATGATGGAGAACAGCTGAAAACATCCTGGAACAAACAACTTCAAATTTTGCTTTTCTGAGTCTAATTATTCTTCACAGAAAACAATCAAAGACAAGATGTTCAGAAATTCATATAATCGTTTGTTTCCTTTTCGTAAAGATGAAAGAAAAATGTGATAATCACAAACATTTCAGGAGACTTAGTAACATACAGGTCAAATGGATTTATCAATAGAAGCAGAAGTACACCTCCTTGGACTAAAGAAAAAAAATACATTATGGCCCCACTGGGCTTTAAAAATGATAAATCTTTGGCACAAGGATGGGCTTTTTAAAATTAAATTTTCTTTGCAACCTAAGGCTTTTTTTGATTTATACTATCTAGCCCCAAGCAAGGGTCTTAATTATTTTTGATTTATTCCCTTCATTCCTCAGAAAGGTCTTTCAGTTTTTCATTATTATTATTATTTCAGGTTTTCTTCTTCTTCTGCAGGCACGTCTATATTTTCTAGCTCTTATTTTTACTGCTAAGTTTTCAGGTTTTCTTTCCTTCTGAGGTGAAATACTCTGGCAAAAGCCTTCAGGTCTTACTCAAACAAAACTCATCTTGCTTTCACAAATGTAATGCAAGATTTGAGTCTTTCCCTTTTAATTTCAATTTGGTAATTTTTTTTCCCCGTAACTTCTGCTGTGTTGCTATACATGAGGTGTGCTGTCCCATCTTTTAAAGTAAAAAGTTTCCTGTGATCATATGGCTTTTTTTTCCCTTCTCAATTGATATTTTAAAGTAAAATATGCTATACAAGCTTAACGACATTTTCCTTTAGTGATAAAACAGATTGTTATCAACTGTTTTCTCTTCTTTATGATAAATAATTCTGTTTTCTTTTTATTATGTGTATAAATAAAAAAAAAAAAGTCATTCTTCTATCCTGGAACAATTTCAGGAAAATGGGAGGAAAACATCTTTGCCCAGCACAGCTCAGTAATTAAAGCCATCTCCAGGACTGCAAAACCCTCAGCCAGAGAAAGAAATTGAACCTTTTTCTATTCAGATTCAGTAAGCTGTGGCTGTTGCTATACAACAGGGGAAGATTGCTATTTTCAAGGAGATCTGTCGGTGTTTTTCCAGCCATGCCAGGGTGGGATGCTGGGAGATGGCCCCCCTGGTAGGAGAGGTCGTCCTGGGCTGAGGTGTGAGTGGTGCCTGGGGCTGCTCAGCCCTAGCAAAGCCAGGGAATTCTGCCAAAACTCAGGGTTGTGAAATTGAGTGCCTTGAAGGAAAAAGGCACTGGGGGAATTTAGGAACCTCTAGAGTTTACTGATTGGGAGCTTTTATTATCCTCATTTTGGGCTTCTCTTCTGCGGTGCTTCTCTTCTGCCTATGTACTGCTAAAAATGCCGGAAATATTTTTGCATTGCAGTGCTGGCCCCACTCAAACAAGATGAAGGAAGTGACGCCTTTCTAGCAAATGAGTTTAAATATATGCTGAAGCAAAATATACTAAAGATTATTTAGATATTGCAATGACAAGAGCTCTATAAATACCTGAATAAATACTTGAATTGATTTTTCATTTGCTTTGCATCCATGTTTTCCCTCTATGAGTAACATTTCTAGTGAGGTGAGTTATTTTTGTTGTAGTACCAGTGCTGTCACTTCATGCTGAAGGTTACTGCAGGCAGGGGGGGTTATACTGCAGCAGGGAAAATCTTGCCCACAAACCTTGTGGTTCCTTTGGATTTTTGTATGGGAATGAGCCCCCAGATAGTCACGAAAGAAAAAAAAGTCTGTTTGTGCTTGTCATTAGACAATGGATTGAAACCAATTCTGTTAAGCTCTGAATTGGTTAGAAGCTTGATTAGGAACACCGTATCTAGAAAGTAAGCTGTAGACTGAAAAAAAAAAAAAAAGTAATTGCAATTGTTTTGTGGAGCTACAATTGTTTCGCAGAGCTACTCTACAGAGCTGAGACCCTCAGCACACTGGTTTACTCTTTGATAAAACAATTGAGTTTGGCTCCCCACCCCACCCCTGCCCCACGCTAATGGCAGCTCCATTTCAAATACTCAGCAAACACTCAGCAGCTACTTTCCATTCGGACCATCAGAAACATGGGTTTGGCTGCAAAAGAGCATGAGGAAATCAGCTTTGATATTACTGTTACTTAAAGTGTATAAAGTTCGCAGGCCAAAACCAACTACAGAATTCAACTTAGTGGTAACAGTAGGAACATACACATCTAATGATTTTTTTTTGTTTTGCTTTAAGGAAAACCAACTTCACTGTATGAAACCTGTGGTGATAGCCAGTTTAGTACTTATTGTGTATCAAGCACTGGAACTTGAGTTTTCTTTCCATGGGAAATTCAGTGGTGACATTTTTCAATTGGAACAAATACAAAAAGGGAAATATTTGCATTGCTAGATGTCGTTACAGGGTCAAGAGAAGCTTTATCTTTGATACAACTGAATACTTGGTTTCTATATTAATATTTAAAAATGCCCTAAAATATGTTTTTAGGTAAAAGAACAATTTAATATAGAAAAATTGCCCAGAAAGCAAAATATAAATCCTTTCATTAGAAAGAAATATACTTCAGTACTATGAAATAAATACTAATAATAAATGCTATTTTTTTTTCTAAAAAATTGTGTTTATTTCCTTTAAAGTCAAAATCTAAATCTAACATTATCTAAACCCATGCGATTATTCTTGGCAACATTTAACAGTCATTGTACGGTTAATGATTAGGAGAAGAATTTTGAAGCAGAAGCTTGGGAAAGCAATAATACACTTTTTGATTCCTGTGGCATACCAAAGATCTCAGTTAAGGCCTGATTCAGAAGGGTAAAAAATCCATTGCCTTTGCTGAAAACAGCTGTACTCTAGAACAAGAGTTAGGCAGAAGATCAACCCAGCCCCTGTCCGGCTAAACCACCACACCCCAGATCCAACATGGGAAAGGTCAATATACAGTTACTTGTCTTCACAGGAAATCAGAGATGACGTTTTGCAGCACTGTAAGTGCCTGAAAAGAAAAGCAGCGAAAGAAGCAAAATTAAATGCAGGAGAAAAACTTTTTGCTATGTTCTCACAATAACTGAAAATAGATTGACAATTTCTGAAGGGCCTGAAGTTAACTTCAAGTGTTATGAAAGTGTGTTTAAGCATGTTTTGATGAATGTTGTCCAAGACAAAAGGTCATAGACATGTGTGCTGTAATACTACTGTAACGCTAGCGGGAAGTCAAGACAGCAAAAGTGCAAATCTAACACACCTGAGACTGCTATAAAAATTTAATCACTGTAACTTGACAGATTTTTATCAAGATGGAATATTAGGAGTTTGATTTTTCATACATGGGGGTTTTTTTCTCAAAAAAAAAAATTAGGAAAGTGGGCTTTGTACTAGGGAAATGATGGGGGACAGATATGTTCTGACACAAAGCAAGAAAAAGCCAGAGAGGAGTATGTGGTCTCCTGTGTAGGGCATATAGACCATGAATTTCAGCAGCCCATGTCTGTAGTCCTGGTACTTCAATGTCCATTCTCACAGCCATAAACAGGGAGCACAAATTCACCAATTATGAATTCACTCCTTACTAGTGCAACTGAATTGTCAAAGGTCCTTTGAACTGTGGAATATGTGCAGTTCTGGGGTAAACTGTGGAAAAAGTCAAAGGCTATGAAAGTGTATATGATATAAAAGTCAAGGCAAAGACAGTGTGATCGCTCCTTAGTGCAAAGATGGGGGTGTTAATTCAGGAAATACTTTTGCCGGTTTTATAGATTTTTTTTTTTCATTCTGATAAATTAAGCTTCAGCAACGCAAGGAGGAGAGGAGAAATGCATTGCCAAGATGACCTTTCTTACTTTCTGTTCAGCCTTCTGTGTGTTTTCAATGTAGCCCTTCGAATTTCCACATAGAAGAAGGACTAAATTTAGAGCTCAGTGTTTCCAGTGTAAGAACCCTCACACCTCTGCCTGGAAAAGAGAGTGTGGATAGGCTTTATGTAAATAAATGATCATGAGGCTCTGAAGTAAAAGGTCTGCAGTTTAGTCAGGAAAGGCTTTACTTTTACATAAGTAAAAGGGATTATGTTAATGTGGCATAGACCTACAATCATTCTGAATTTCCCACCGGTCTATCTATTAGCGCAAATCTTCATCTGCTCTTAGGATCCAGTTACACAAAATTTTGTGTCTTTCTTAATGTCCACAGAGCATACCTACCTATACACATTTAGGAACTGTACCCGGACCAGCACGTATCCAGGGTATTCCAGCACTTTCCCTTACACTTTTTTATATACATATATGGGATTATGCTGTGGTCACTCATGCTAACATATGGACTTTTTAAGCCCTAACTACGGGCCCTAGTAGGGCAGATATGGCTGGCTCAAGATCACTAACTCCTTGAATACAACATCTTCCAGAAGACATCCGATACAGAGGATGAGATCTACAAAATAGAAAATTTCACAGGCAAATAAAATAGAGTTGATGGGTATGTAAACTCATGTTATTACAGCTGGATATTGCTCAAAATGGCATGGAAAGAGTTGTACAGAAGTCAGGAAAATACCAGGGTAATCAAAAAGTACATGTTTAGAGGATTCTGCTCTGACTTCACCCTTACGTTATGCTGCCAAGCATACATAATTCATCCCATGTGGAATGATTTAACTGAAAGTAAGAATGCACTAGAGTAAGACATTAAGCCTAGTGGCTAAAGAAGATAAAAACTAGCCACAGGTGAGTAAGCTTGTGTTTTATTAGCAAATATTTATACAGAACCTCTGCTACATCTCAGCATTTGCACTACAACCAAAGATAGTCCCACTGAACCTAAAGAGCTATCTGTGTTTAATTATCTTTGGCCTTATCTGAATACAACTTGAAATGCCAAATCTTGCCTTGATATAACTGGGAGCTGAAATATATCCCTAAATTTCCCTCAAACCAAGACTGCAGTATTGGTTCCTGAGCATGTTATGAAAAATCTTGAACTTTTCAATGTTGGCGAGATGATTCTTTCTTATATCAGAAGAACTAAATGTCAAAAGTATTATCACAATTTTTCACTATGTAATATTAACCAGTTAAGCAGGGTCCAAGGTTTCAATTTGAGGCCTCTCACTTCTTATTCCTGTGGAAGACATAAGAAAAAAAAAAAACCAAACTCAAAGTTGAGAAATGTAATACACAGCACGAAAAGAAGCATGAAAAAAAAAAAAAAAAAAGAAGGGA
>JAAGAY010005935.1:0-13728 GCA_011801015.1 Ardeotis arabs
CGAGCAGCCGAGGACGGTAGGAGGGAGGACACAACAACTTTTTTCAGCAGCTCTGCCAGCTGATGTCACCTCTGTGTTAATGAAATGTTGGCCCCAGGGTGCAGTTTCGTGACCAGCTTAAGCAGATTTTAAGTAGCTGCTGTTGCTAAAAGGGACAGATTTCCCCTCTCCCTGCCCAGCCTGCACTGGTGCCAGCTCCCCTTCCCTGCGGACGGGGAGCGGTGCAGCCGTGGGGTGGCCCGAGGAGGAGGCCGAGACAACTGGAAACCAGTAACCTGTTTTATTGGATGTAATTCCAGTCTGAGCTGCCTGTGACTATGGCTGATGCAAGGACCAGGGACCTGCACCCGAAGTTTGGGGAAGGGGGACTGCTTCAGGCAGGGCTCTTGAAAGGAGAAATGTTGTAGGGAAGCACGTGAGGGAGGAGTCCACTGCTTGCTCCTTGTCCTGGGTTTGGTTTGATGGTGGCTCGGCTGGCAGAGGTTCAGGCTGCTGTGGGAGGACAAGGTGAGTAACCCTGGAGGGCCAGCCCAGGGAGGGAGGTGGCTGCAGGATGCTCTGTTGCTGCTGCTTAAGCCGGGTTAATTTTCAGCTAGACCTGGTTCTCCGGCGTGACTGGCGGTGAGTGCTGCTAGAGCACAGAGGCGGCGGGGGAATTCCCGTTTTGGCAGCAGCAACGCTTGTGTTGGCATACAGGGATTGTAAAATTGCACCTTAGATTAAGGCATAAAAAATTCAGTAATTATTTAGGTTGCTTTTGGCTCTGCTGTCTCTTATATCAAAATTGTACCCAGGTAACTTTAGGTAAAATTATTCTACTTACATAGAATAATTTTTTGTTGCTTGCTTGGAGGATGGAAGGGCTTTGTGTGAAAATAAACTTTTTAACGTAAATAAATACTGGGCAGCTAAATATTAAAATCAGTTCTTTACCAGGGTATTGTGTAAGTGTGCTTGTATTGATTTTAAAATAAATTCTAGTCATAACTCAGGTGTTTGGAAGGCTCAAGTTCTGTAGCAGTGTTAAGTAGCCTGCACTGGGCATGAGACACTTACATGGTGGTACCTAAAGGGGAAAGCACGGCATAGGAAATACATTGTGGTTTCATAAGTTCAGAAAGTCTCTAGTGTAGCTTTGTCTCACATTCCTTGTTTGTTTTCTTAATCACTAATTTGTGACAGCTCACTTTGGGGAAAAAAAACATGCTGCTAGATTTCATCCTGACTGGATTTAAGTCTTCAGAATTTTAATCCCTCACAGCAGCACTTTGCAGGACCTTCCTTCTGAAGGTATTAATACTTTACAAAGCAAATGCACTTTAAAAAAAATAAGCTTTAAATCTGGTTCTACATTTAAGCCACAATTGTATTTTTGCCATCTAGAAAGTTCGATTTACATGATGAAGTTCAACTTGCATGAGGCTCAAAATTATCTGCCTGGATTTGTTACATAGGACTGTTTGAACAGTACTTTTTTCTCAGAGTGCACCACATTTGGTTTAATTCCCAATATCTGATATTGGAAACATACATTTTACAAGGAGGGGGTTGGAGGTCTGAAGGGCAGTGCTGGGCCTCGCTGCAGTGACTGCACCTCTGAGAGTGGCCCTAAAATAGGATTTGGCCTGAGCCGCGGTTGTGCTAAACAGCTAAATTTACTGCCTCGCTTGGGAGGGGAGCCTTGGATCCATTTCACTTAGGAAGGAATTTCAGATCCCCTAATGCGAACAGTCTGTCATGGGTTTCCCTGCAACTGCAGAGGAGCAGGCTGCTTTCTTTCCAAGATGATTATCTTCCTAAAGCCCGGACTGCCTTTAATTAGAACAGGCAGGCTTCATTCTTCAGCGTCGGGTGGCTGAGATTACAGAAGAGATCAAAGTTGCAGCTTTTAGATTGAGCGACCAAGCAGAGTTCGATGGAGGAACTCAATGGAGAAGGGAAGACAGAGGAGCAGAAATCTCCATCCATTTATTGAGGCCTGAATTGTAGGTTTGCAGCTCCCGGAGTGCTGAAGATAAAGATGTTGATTAGTGAGTTATTTTGGTTCCTTGGAGGTGATGCACCGTTTTTTAAAAGCGTTTCCCACCTGGGTTTAAGTTGGTGACCTGAGCATTGCTTCGGTGTGAAAGCTGGTCCTGCACCGAGGACCTTCCGCAGGAAGTGCGCGGGTGGGTTACCTCCCCCAAAACAGCAGCCTTCCGTGGGGCGGCTGCTGCTGCCACTGAAGCATCGGTGGCCACCAGATTTACGGTGAAAGCAATTTTAATACTTGTGCAGAAGTCTGTATTGTTAATTTGGGTGAAAAACAGGTGTAGTGGGCAAACTTAGTCTCACTGGTGACTGGTTGTGAGTGGTGTTACTAAATACAAAGTATTGAAAATGGAGACTATCATCTGACGTCATTCCAAAGTGATTTTAAAGTGTTTAAAATAACTCACTGAATTTTGATACTCATCTTGCACCATGCTAGTTTATTTTGAAAAAATCCAGCAGCACCAAGGATCCCAATTCGTCACCTTTCCCTATGAGTGCTGGGGTTTTTTACAGTGGGGGGTCAAAATGGGGTTAATTTGGGGGCTTGCGTGACATACTGAACTTGGGTTCTGTGGTGAGAAGCGTACTTGAGCAAACATGTTTCTGCCCTGGCTTGTCTTCAAAATGCTGTGCAGGTGAAACCAAACTCCTACATATATCCACAAAGCTGAGTATTGCCACAGGCTGCCAAAGGAAGCAAAATAAATCCTTCTGAATAAAGTGGTTTTGAAAAGTGACCTGTAATATGTGCGTTTGTTAAGTCCACGCTGAGGATTTTTGCTTTCCAGTCGCACAAAAAGATCCTTTAATGTGTTAAAGATCTCGGCTTCTGAAAAGCATATAGAAATGCAGGATACGGGCGGTGGGAAATGTGTATGTCACAGCCTGTGGTGGTTTACAGTCTCGTTCAGGAGCGGAGGCTTTGCGGGAGCCTGGCTGCCCCGGAGGAGGAAGGGGCAGGGAAAACCTTGTCATGTTCTGAGCTGGAAAACAAGAGGTTCTCTGCATCACCCTGATTTCTTGAAGTCAAAACCAAGTAAAAATTAAGCGAGACACTGCTGTAAACAACGGTTTATTCCACGTTTGGATTCCGACTGCAGTCACCGCTTCTGCGTGTTGGTGCTGTGCTCTGCATCCTTACCGAAAAGGCATCGCTGAGTGTCTCTGGTCTGGCTCAGCTGTTTCGGCTCTTTCCCCTGATTGAAACTTTCATTCTGCTTTGAAATTATTTGATGTGTTTAATAATTAGGTTCCATAAACTTGGATTTTAAAATATGGGGTTCATCCACCTTAAAATGGAAGCCTGTTCCTGGAATGTAGCACAATATCGAATGGATAGAAGTCAGCTGCTGTGATCCTGTTAAGTTATATTTTAGACGAAGTCTGTATTAGTGAATGTTAAAAAAGCAAGCCTTTTAGGAGGGAAATTGTCATCTAATTCTGGATTCCTTGTTTTGGAACAGAGCTGCTGATTCTTTCATTTTTCCTGGCAGCAGATCCTGCCTATTGTATGTGGAGAGCAGGCAGGATGTGCTGCCAGCCTGGCGAAGGTGCTCTGAAGTGTCAGCTTGCCAGCGAGGCTAATCTGGTTACTCCTGGTAACAAACAAATACTTTGTTTAAGGAAAATCAAACAGCGGGGAAGGCTAGCTTTAATTTTGTCTCATGTTTTGGGTGGATATCTCCTCGCTTCCGCTGAAATCTTTCCAGAGTTCAGGAACGCAGACTTGTCGTTTCGTCATGAAGCAAGCTGCCCTCCTGCGGCATCACCTACCGCCAGCTCCACCTCCCATCTGCGCTGTGTGAGTCAAGGTTTCTGTTTCCACTTGGACATTTGAACTGAGTCACTTGCTCTGTTGTGAGTGCCCAAGATTTTATGGCTCTTCATGTCAGGTTTGCTCTTGTTCCTTCCTTGTTAGCCTTTCAGGGGTGTAAATTTCCACTGGTGGTGTAGCTCTGACCTGCTTTGGAAATCAGCCCCTGGGTTAGGTCTGATGCCCCTGTGGTGGACTGGACCCTGCTGTGAAGCCACGGAGATAGCAAATATTGTTTAGGTGAAGCTTTGTTTTTTTAAAATCTCCAGGGCTGGTTTATTAGAGCCTCTTCATTTTGTACATGGAAATGTAAATTCTTTTCCTGTGGAAGATAAACACTTTTATCTCAGGAATTCTCATCTGCTGTTTCCAGATGTACAGAGAAGACTTCTGCTCTGGAAGTGTGAAGGAGCTGTAAATGAAAAAGCGAGGGGGACCGGTTTTAAGCGCTGTGCTGCCCGCCCCACGCGTGGCAGAGCCAGGCAGTAAGCCGCAGCAGAGCCCTGCGTACCGAGCGGTGTTGCAGGCTGGGCCGCGCTGAAGGGCGTTACTGGAGAGAAGGAAAGAAATAAATGAATTATACTGTAAAACACTTAGAGAGGAGGCCAACTGGGGGCACGTGCTGTGACATTTTAAAAACATACTGCAAGCTGAAGTATTGTAATTAACATACCTAGAATAAAAAATGCAATCTTTCCACTCTCAAACCTATTGGGTTTTTGCTTGGCGTGAGTTAAGGTGATTACTTCTGACCGTGCCATCCCCAAATAGACCATGGCACCAGTATTTACGTGGCCTGTTGTATTTCATGTTAAGTACACTATTGCTGTCTTAAGAATAAAAAAAAAAAATTGTTTGAACAGTCAGTTTAGCAACAAAAATGTTATTGAAAATTACAGTTTCTCAGTGTTACAGTATCAGAAAGTGAAAAGCTAATTCTGCTCTGGTTTTTTGTCTGTCTTTGAAGAATCTGACGTTCACCAGCTGAGCTTTCCACCCCAGAGCTGTGTCAGCAAGGTTCTCTGTGTGGGGAGGGAATTTGGGCAGCTGCTCTGGTCAGAAGGTAACTGTTTCTGCCAGATTGTTTTTGGTCAGCTTGGCGGCCTGAGCCGGCTTACACTGCGGCTGAGCCAAGCGTTGTCAGCGCAGGAGAGGGACGGCGAAGAGCTCCTGGAGCTCTGCATGTCGGATGCTTACAGTGGGGAAAATGTCGTACTAACCTGGTGTGGAAACTGAAAGTACCGTTTCTAGGGAATTCAGTACTTTTATCCTCTTTATTTGTTGAGGAGGTGATTATAGCTGCAGCAAATGATTGCTCAGCTTTGGTTTCAGAATCAGTCTTTCAAAATACACTGCTGAACTTCAGTTGAAAAGCTTTGTACCGGATGATTCTTGTAAAGGTTCTGGCGTAGCAGGTATCCTGCCTCGTGTTCCAGCAGGAAAACTTCACCTTCAGTTCTCAGAAACCTTCCTTTCCCAGGGGACCAGCTCCGTTCCTGCTTCCAGTGGACTGCTGCCAGCCTAGGAGATATTTTATACTTGGGCAGCTGAACAGCCTGTACGCCGCTGCCGCAGCAGGGTGCGATGCCAAGCCCTGTGCGCAGTTTGGTGTCCCCTGGGCCGCTGCTCGTACTGTGCTCTTTCCCCATCCTGTGTAGAAGGTGTTGGGAGGCTCCGGGCTGGACAGGCCCCCGTTTCCCTGCCACGTGCCTGCGGATCCTGCCGTCCAGAAGCACAGGGACAGCTTGTGCACAAGTAGTTCGGTCACAAACTCGTGTGTTTGGGGCCTCCCAGCGTGTAAGAGGGGCTGGGACGGCAGGGCGTGCTTTCCCCATTAGTAATGGCTTGGAGGGACCACCTGACTGTTTGGACTGCGTTGCGTTTAGCCGCTGGGAACGTGCAGAGCCATAGCTGCTGTAGTCTGGGCTTCGTAATCCCAGTTTGGGATGGGCTGTGTTCATGGTGTCCCGTGGGGCAGCTTACAGCGCGGGGTCTCCAGGCTGGAGGCCAGCTGCCAGCGCCGCTGGGCTTGAGAAAGCCCTTGGGAGCACTCTGCCACTCGGTCTTCCAGTTCTTAGTTCAACAGAAGGATTTCTTCATCGGTTCATGTTACCGACTAGATAAGATACAAATAAGACCTAACAAGGGATAAGGAGAGAACTCTAGCATTGAAAAAGGATTCCTGTTGTGTTCTATAAGTTTGCTAATTCTCTAATTAGTCAGCAGAAGGAATTAGCGTCCGGTGAAGCTGCAGTGAGAGGTGAAGTTTAAACTAGTAGTACCTGTTATTCAGAGGGAGACAGATACCTTTGGTTTGCTGCTTTTTCCCAGGTGACTGCTCAGTAAGGAGATGGGCTGTCCTGCTATCGCAAGGTTGCCTTTTCTGTTTCATGATTGTTGTCACTGAAAAACAATATTATTTAGTGGCTTGCTCTTGGCTTCCTCATTAAAGGTGGAATGTGGGCCTGCAGGAAGGGTGAGGTCTTCCCTCTTGCATTTCCGAACCTGACATCGTCATCAGTGGCTTTTCTAAATCAGCGCTGGCCTGGGGACGCTGTCCTGCTGCCACTGGTGGTTTGGGAAAACATCCCTGACTTCAGAGGAGGAGATCCAGATTTTCCAGCTGTGACTTCAAATCCTTAATAAACCAGTTAGGTGTGCAAAGAGCGCTTCAGGTAAATATATGGGAATTGCTCTGCACTTCGCATAATGATACGTAGTCTGCAGGTAACCGTGTTTAACATGGAAACAAACTCCTGCTAGCACATTGCTGAGCCATCTTTGCTGTTCACTCAAATTGATATCATTCCCTAGGAAAAAAGAGGGGAAGGAGAAACCAGACTTTTAATAAATCTAAAATTGTATGGAAGCTCTATTCTACTATTTGATGGTTTTAAATTAATGTTGTGGATGAAGCCATTCAAAAGCATCCCGTAACTTTATAGTAGTGTAATGAAAGGTTCCGTTGCACACAAGTATGGAATAATATTGGAAGCAACATTATTTCCTCTAAGATAATTTCTGTAAAATGCGTATGGTGATTCCCAGTAGCTCAATGTGAATTTACAAAATCTTACACTAATTTGATTGTTGCTGCATGGGTGGGAAAATTCTTTGAACTCTATCAACGACTGTTCTTGTGACTCTCAGCGGTTCAGTGGCTTTAATGAAGTGTACATATCCAGTTATAAGTACTCTAAATGTTCTTAGAAGTTGTTTTGATTTACTCCAACTGAGGTGGCTGTTTTATTTCCTCCAGCTACCAGTTAGGATGAGGTTCTCCTCTGGCACATCAGATCTTCGTTTCTGTGGTGTCTGGTTCCGATCACGCAGCGTGTGAGTGTGTCAGCATCCAGGGTGAATGAACTGCTGAAGCGCCTGCGTCTGACTTACGCTGAGCCAGATGAAGGACCGGAGAGATACACGGGGCAGTCAGTGCAAGCTTCACTTGTGTAATGGAGACGTAGAAGCTAGTTGCGTTTTTTTTCTTAAGCAGGTTTCTAGGCAAAGGAGGGAAACTGAGACCTGGGTGTGTGTGAAGGCCAGCAGGCCAGCTGCTGGAGCTCTAGGGAGCCGCTATGCTCATCTTTGTTAAATGCTGACTGCTTTAATGACAAAATCTTAACGTGGTTGGAAATGCAGGTAGCTGCTATTAACTATTAAAATTAAATAATTTCCAGTAGGCCATTTCATTTATAAGCAGCTGCATCTGTTGCTGGAAGAACTCTGTATTTTTGCAAAGGACACCTTGCGCTGTGGTGTTAGTGGGTAAAACTTAACTTCGTGAAAACTGGTAGTGAAAAGCATCCAGTCACCTGTGAAAAACTGCTGAAAAGAAAATGTGTATTTGAAACCTAAAACGGTGTTAGGCATGGTAAATACAGCCCCTTCTTCATAAAAGGCGTGTGTGCTATCAAATCCGGCTTCGGGAATAGAGGTGGCTCATCTCTCACAGCCTGAAGGACAGGAGACTCTAGCTGCTCAGGAACTTCATGTAAAGCCATTCTGCACAGCACTGATATTTAGTAGCTCTGTATTCTTCTATTGAATCAGTTAGCCAATGTGCGTAGTAAGCTTAGATTAAAATGTGTTTAAGGCTGTGCTGCTGTAACTGGAGTGTTCTTACCCTGTAGTTCTTCCATGTAATTTCTGGTGGGATTTCACAAGACTGGAAAAAAAACAAACAAACAAAAAAACCCCAAAAACCTACCACCCAAAAAACCCCAAACAAAAGAAAAAGTTTATCAATCTTGTATGAGTTTTCCTAAACAAATCCATATTACAGTGCTTGCAGTTTACGTTGCTATCAAAGTATTTAACTGACTTTTGTCTTAGTGTTGGTGAGGTTTTGAGCATTACTGTACGCTGGTATTTAATTATTAAACACCTTATGGTTCACAAATAGTTCAAGCAGAAAATGTGCCGTGAAATTAAAGTCAAATACCTTAAAACAAACAAACAAACAAAACCAACCCAAATTTAAGGTGAATGAATATTGGTTTTGGAAGCATTTTGTGTGTTCAGCTGATGAAGCCTGACCAGGAAAGTGAACTTTCTGTGCCGGACCTGTCTTGTAGCAGGTTATTAAGCAGATTGCAGGTTCAGAAGGAAGTTGGTGTAGGAGATGAGGAGCTCTGACAGCAGAGGGGAAGCTCTCTGGACGGGAAGATAGAGTGCTGGAGTACCTCCAAGTCCTCTGTACGATAGACGTGTAGTGACAGCGAACAGCCAGGTACAAGAGATCGTGGTGAACTGAATTTATCTTTCTCTCTTTTATAGAGCTAGCAAAGGTAGGATAAAGGAGTGTTATAGCAAATGAGTCAACACCAAACAAATCTGGGTCAACATTAAACTACTCAAAGTTTATGTATAAACTGGGATTGGAAAAAGGTGTGGAATCGTATGTGTAAAGATCTGAGTATATTTGTGACAACTGTTAACGTTTTTGTCTGAAAGTATGTGTGAGTACTCAGATGTTCTTCTATTGAGGGTAGAACTTTACTGGGAATGCCATTAACTTCTGATGATCTTTTTAAGTAGTATATATTTTCTGTTGTTCTAGTATTATGGCAGTCAGCAAAATGAGGTAATGGGAGGTTTCTGATGAAGGTCGTGTGCGTGTACGGTTAAGGGAATGTGTTCAGGCTGCCACTGGTTGCTGATTGATAAAGCTCTGCAGAGGTAGAATATAAAAAGATGAAGTTGGCTGTCCTACTTCTCTCGTGTCTTTCTATTCCTTTGCATTTGAGTGCATCCGATAACATTACCCGAGTAACAAACATGGAGTGAAATGCAAGTTGCCGCAATACATCTTTGCGTTCAAGTGAAGTTACTCAGGGTTCCAGTTTGCTCTGTGTTAAACCACGTGCAGCCTGAAATGTCGTTAGACCTTGGTGCAGTGGATTCGTGCTGTGGGCTGGGGATTCCGGGAACGTCGGGCTTTCCCGAGCATCCTGTGCTGGGCAAGCCATCTGTGTCCACTGTGCCGAGGTCGGGAGCTGGCGCTACGTACAGCATCGCAGGCACGGTGGTGTTTGCAGCACTGATCATAACGGGATTGTAACTGGAAACTGAAGGGGTTTTGTCGCAAGCACTGTGGCGATCTTTGACCCTGAACATGCTGGTTAGTCTGACAATGGTCTTTTTTTCCTCCCTTAGGGCTGAGAAAACGGAGGTACTCAGTGAAGACCTGTTGCAGGTATTGTGACACAGTTTCTATGTATTTTTTTTAAATGCTCTTTGTAAAGTTTGAGCCTTCTGAATTTTGTGGAGTAACTAACGTGGGGGAAAAAATACTGTAAATGACAGGGGTGAAAAGAAGGCGGTCTTTGGATGACTTCTCAGCACGTGAAAAAAACTACAATTTGAGTGGAAAAACTCAGGTACTTCTGTTTCTGAATCCAATCATATGTTTTGATAAAGTGGAGGAGGAAGCATTTTTGCTATTAATTAGATGAACTAGCTTGTTAAGCTTATGAACCATTAGTGCTAATGACTTGCCAGTCTGGTGGAGGAGGGTGAGCTGGGAAGAAACTCTGATTAGGCACAGCTGGTTTCTGTCTTCATTTCTGTTCTGAAGAAGTCACCTTGGGCCTCAAGAGGCAAAAAACATGCCAACTGCTTGTGAATAGATAATGTCCACTTTTTCTGAAAGTCTGGAATTGTTCTATATAAGCGTACAAGTGCTTCTTGTTTAGCTTGTGATACTTGTTCTCAAATTTGTCACACTGCCATTTGATTTGTTTGCAGACTTGTCATCTATTTGAAAGTATGTCATGTATCAAATGTTACTTTCATGGTGGAATTTTAGTTGCAACTCTTAAATTAACAAGGTTGACTGATTACGTGGAACAAATTTGTTTACAGACTTGTTCTACATAGTTTTCTTCCTCTGGTTACTTTGTAAAAGACTTCAAAAAAAAATAAAAAAGAAAAAAAAGACAGGACATCAATTGGCAAGGGAAGTCTGCTGCGCAGAACCGCGAGCGTAATGGTTATTTCAAACTGATTACAAAGCACTTCAGTATGCTGAAGTTCAGGACCTGTATGCGAAACATGGAAGCCAAACAAATGGTGCAAGTACTTCTACTCCAGATCTCGGCAGCTGTTCGGATTGCAGTCGGAGACGGGGGAGCGTATCGGCCTCAAAACTTGAATTCAGCACAAGTCCATGAAATCATCCTGAGTAATGGTGAAGTGAGCTGACCTGAAACGCGTTACCCTGCTTTTCAGGGGACTGCTTTATTTGAACCAGAAATACCTTAACAGTTTGACAGTACTATTTTTAATTTCTGAAGAGATGAGTACAATTGATGGCATAAAGGATGTTAAAGCACCTTGCTGGCCTTCGAGGGCTCGCCTGTCGTCTTGGTTAGCTGCAGAATAGTAACAAGAAGTGAAAGCCAAAAGTACTGCTGCTTGTTGCCAAAAAAATTTTGCAAGCAAGGCTTTCCCAGGCACAGAGCAGACTGGCTACACCCAAGTGGAAGAATTTACTCACTTGTTTGTTTGCTCTTGGGGGCTTGTGGAGGGGAGGGAGGCTCTTATCTAACTCAGGAGCTTAGAAGCATGGTACCACTCACTTATAAACTTGTTTCTCAGTGTTCTTTTTTATATTTAGCTCCAACTTTGACATAAGCTTGCCATAGCTTTTTTTCTGCTTTCTGAAGTGTAATACTTCATTTCAAGTAGCTCTTAAATATGCTCCTGTCTGAAGACAAGGAATAGAATTCAGTACTGGAAAGGCTTCTACAATAGATCCGCTTTCTGGCATGGCCTTGTAGCGCATAATAAAGCAATTGTGTGATGTTTTGCACACTGAAGATGCCCTGTGGGCACAGACAGCGTGGCCTGTAGGTCACGCGTTCAGTTCAAAGGTAGCTTAATGGAAATTAATGTCCTCCGTGGTTTTCCTGACATCTTTGAACTGAAAAGCAGATCAGAGTATATTATCATGAAGTTTTGGGGTCATGTTCAGTCTTCTGCCCTGTGAGATGGACATTCAGGCTGCCTGGGAAGAGGCGGTTGGGAACAGATGTGCTCCAGGGTCTGGTGAAGGAATGCAAGCCACCACGCGTGGCTGATGAGGGCCATGTCAGTCTGCTGGGATCTGGGAGATGGTTCAGTTACAGTCACCGTGTTTCAGGTGTGGGGAAAAAAAACTGCTCAGTATGCTAAGAAGTCTCTGAACTACGTGACCTTACAAAAGTAAATGCTTTCACAAATAGCGGATGGTTTAGAATGTGATGGTGGTACTTAATTTTGAAGCTAACACAACAGTAATGAATTGTCTTAGCTGCAGCAGTAGACCACAAACAATACCTTCTTGGTCATATATCTTCATAAGGACTTTTTTGAAGTGGACTTAATTTTGTGCTTGTTGATATACGCTCTGTAAATAGAAGGCAATGCCGTGTGCGCTCAGAGCAGTCCTTGGGCAGTTTCTCTGCACCTTACTCTACTACAATACGTTTTTACTGAGCTTTTTGAGCACCTCACCTTGGATTCATCTTGTGGCTGTCAAGAGCTTTTAGTCCCTGTGGTGCCTCCTGTAGCCCGTGAAACTGCAGGCTTCCGACATTGGACCTTCAACTCACCAGCCCTCCTGTACTGGTTCTTTTTCACCTCCCCTGTGGACTTACCAAGGCCGCTGCTGGGCAGCACAGCCCCAGGGCCCAGCTTTGGGTGCTGCTCCAGGCTACAGCTGGGCAGAACTGCCGCTCCCCTCTTCTGAAAGGAAACAGGGAGCCCAGTCCTGCACTGGTTCGTGCATTCAGGACAGGGCTCACGTGTCCGACAGCAGCGATTCTGTGCTGGTCTTGGCGCGATCCCCGTCTGTCTGTGCCTCCCTCCACTGGCATCTTCTTCCTTGCAGCTTCTCCCAGCCCGCACCCCTGCAGGCTCCTCTCCCGTTGGATCTGCTGTCCCTTTTAGCAGCTGTCGTTTTTACTAGCTGCTTTTGTTGGGACCTCATTACGTTCTTCCAGTTGTAACCACTTTAGGGAGATACATATCCCATTGTAGTAGTGCCAAATAAACCTGCTGGGAGGAAAAAACATCATTTTCACCTGGATGTATAACATTCTAAATGAGAATTTTTAGTGTTTTGTGTTCATTAGAACGTAGCAGTCTGCCTCCTGGAAAAAACACCAGTGTATCTCCTGCTTTACATCAGGTACGGTGCCCTTAACAGGAGCTAACGTGGGATGATAACTTAGCACTAAAATCACTGCTCTGCCAGCTGGTCTGTATTTGCGATGGTAGGAAAGCTGGGGAGAATTACTGCCCTCCTGAAAATGTAATAGAAGCTATTTTAGAGCTGTGTCAAAAGCGGGAGTCTATTCAGATTATTTCTGCAGATGAAATCTACTTTTGTTTTTCCTTGCTTTTTAAATAGAAGCCATTCCAAAGGGCCTCCTTTTATTCTTGGTGAGTCATCAAAATGCAGATAAACTGCATTCTTTTGGGGCTGTGCATAGAGATCTCGGTGCCTAAGCAGTTCTGTCCCAGGGCTCATCACTTCGTTTGCTTTTGGTGTTCTTTGAAATAAAGTAGTCAAAATTCCTTACTTAAAATCCCTTAAAAGCACAGTTTGTTAGTGTCTGTCTGTGTCATATTCACAGTCTATGTATGAAGCCATGTTTCAAATATACTGTGATAAACAGAACTCTTGTTTGTGCATCGACGCCTATTTTTTTCATTCCACATCCCTTTTGAATCCCATTAATCTCTTTCTGAAAATATTGTTTTGCTTAACATGTAGGAACTTTGTCCTTGTCTTTAAAGACCAGAGAAGGAAAGGCAATAGAAAGCTTGCAGTACAGAGGTTTGGTCCCTTTAGCCTTCTACTTTACAAGGTTGCAATGAAAAAAATATGAGTGTTCCCAGAGTTTTCTCCCTAAACCTGTGTTTTGAATATCTGCATGTGCCGCTCATCTCAGATGGCAAGTATCAATGTGATTCTCTTTTGCTGAAACAAAAAGTAGAGGCAATGCTTTTCTCTCTCTTCCGCTTCCCAGGCTTGTAAGCATTGTGAGCTCCAACTGAATTGGTGTGCCACTGAAAAAAAAAGAAAAGAAAAGAAATTAAAATCTCTTTCCAAGCATCTTTGCTGTCAGGCACTTCTGCTAAGCATCTGAACTTCTTCTGAGCTGTAGAACTTGAGAAATATGCAACCCAGAACTAATTGTGGTACAGGAGGAAGATTTTCTGCTGAGGCCAGGAAAATAACTTCTGGTTTTGTTTTGTTTTCTCTTCCTCCTCTCTCCCCCTCCTGCTGAGTAGATTGAGAGACGTCTTGACACTGTGAGATCTGTTTGCCACATTGCACAGAAGCGATTGATTGCCTGTTTTCAGGGCCAGCATGGTACAGATCCTGAAAA